>PVJH01006420.1:0-101899 GCA_004026705.1 Nesogale talazaci
GTACTGGTCTTGTCTCCACAGAAACCGGAGTGGGCAAGCAGTTCCTACCACAAAGCACCCAACCTGTAGGACAGCGTGGATGCATGGAAGGATGCAAGAAAAGAGAGAGCTACAGAGCTGGAAGCAACCAGAGTCAGATGAGCTCTTTTTCTAGAAGTGGGCATGGCAGAGAACAGGTTGGGGGAGGGGCCAGCAACCCACACCCACAGGAATAAAGACAAGAAGGTTAGGAAGAGGAAGAGAGCTGAACAATACTTGCGAGATTATGTGGAATTGGCGGGATTTGTTTCTTGTTCTAGTGTTATTAATGTTACGGGCTCCTTATGTGCCCTTAATAGTTCAGTTTTTGTTTGTGGCAACAATAGGGCTTTGACCCAGTTATCCAGCATTTGGACAGAGTTATGTGTGCTAGCCTCTCTCCTTCCAGACATAGACATTATTCCTGGAAACGAGCCTGTCCCTATCCCTGCTATTGATTTCATGGCAGGAAGAGCTAAAGGGCAGTGCAACTAGTTGCCCTATTTGTAAGATTAGGGATCAGTACTGCAGTGGCCTTTGAAACTGCAGGATACCAAATTATCTAGGCAGCTAATCTCGGATATGCAGGCCTCATCAGGCACTACACAAGATTTGCAAGATCAGGTAGATTCTTTAGCAGAAGTAGTATTACAAAATAGAAGAGGTTTAGACTTACTTGCTGCAGAGCAGGGCGGTATTTGTTTGGCTTTACAGGAAAGATGTTGTTTTTATGCCAACAAATCTGGGATCGTAAGAGACAAAATCAAGCGGTTACAAGAAGACTTGGAGAAGAGAAGAAAGGAGTTGACCACCAATCCACTGTGGACCAGGCTCAATGGACTGTTGTCTTACCTCTTGCCACTTTTGGGCCCCCTCGTTAGTTTATTGCTTTTGCTTTCATTACAGCCAGTATTATTCAACAACCTCATGGCATTTATTAAGTAACAGATTGAGACCATTCATGCAAGGACCCTGCAAGTTCATTATTGTCACTTGGAGATGAGCGATCTTGAACAGAGTGGCACACACGACTAGTATGTGATAAGACCCTCTGCCTCCGTGAGCTGAACTTGACAGCCAATGACGGGTAAGATCAGGAGCATTCTTTACCAACCTAAGACAGGCCATGGTCACATTAGAAGGGTAAGGTGACGATGACAATGACGGGTAAGGACTGAGTGTGTGTCCTGACAACCTAAGACACGCAGAGTTCCCGGGAGGATATTACTTGAAAAAATAAAAAAGGGGGACCTGTCCAGAGCCATCCAGCCAGGACATGCTTGACCTGGCTACGGGAGGGATATGCCTGAACTCTGTTGCAGTTTGTTGCCTGGGGTTTGTAGTTTGTAGCCTTTGTAACTGTAAACAGCCCTGGTCTTTGAAGCCTGACTTGCAGCTGTGCTGCCATTCACTTGTTACTTTTGAAGATCACCATATGCTAATTGCCTAAGCTTGCTTGCCCTATAAAACTGGTTTACTTCTCCCAAATAAATGAGACTTGATCAAAAAAAAAGAAATATGCAACCTTCCTCTAGTTCCCATGCTGCCTCCCACCCACTATCATGACCTCAATTCGACCACATAAATCCAGCTAGACCAGGAGATGTACAGTGCAGTAGGAAACATGGGAAACTTAGGATAGATGATCCATCAAGATTAGAAATAGGAGTGGTAATACCAGGAGGGTGGAGGGATGGAGGAATAGAAAGGGAGAACCAACTTCAGGGATCTACACGTAGCCTCCTCTCTGTGGCACGGACAATAGGGAAGTAAGTGAGTGTTGGGACACATTGTACAGTGTACAGGATGAAAAAATAATTTGTAAATTACTAAGGGTTCAAGGGGAAAGCGGGGAGAAGGGTAATATAAGGAGCTGATAATGGGTGCCTGGAGGGAGGGAGAATGTTTTGAGAGTGATGATGGCAATGGGTGTGTAAAAGTGGCCTGCACACAACTGATGTTGTTAGGGATTGTGATGGGAGTTGTATGGACCCCCCAATAAAATGATTCATTAAAAAAAGGGGGGGAGGGGAAAGGGAACTTTTTTTTTTTTTAAGAGGAGCTTGTACAAAGGGCTCAAGTGGAAAATGTTGGGAAATGTATGTGGAAACATGCGTACAAATGTGCTTGATACAAATTATGTACTGAATGTTGTAGTAGCTGTAAAAGCCCCCAATAAAATTTTAAAAAAAAAGAATATAACAATGCACTAGCAGGGAATTGCTAGAAATTTAAGCCAAATTCAGTATAATGTAGGATAACATTTCTTATATTAGATTAATGTTAGCTAAAAGTGGATAGTACCAGAAAAGTATTTACCTTTGTTTTATTGACTTTACTAAACTATATGACTGTGTGAATCTTAACAAATTGTGGGTAACATAAAGAATGAGAATTCCAAAACATGTAATAATGATCATGTGGAATCTGTAGTTAGAACAGAGACAGCTGTTCTAACAGAACAAGGGGATATTATGTGACTTAAAATCAAGAAAGATGTGCTTCAGTGTCTTATCTTTTTAACACCCTCATTTAATCGATGTGCGGAGCCTGGGCCCTGAGAATGTAGACTAAAAGAAGAACAAGAAGGCAGGACTGAAGGAAGACTGATTAACAAACTTTTATATTCCTATGACAAAACCTGGTTTACTGGAAGCAAAATTGATTGAAGTGCTTATTGAAGAAGATAAAATAATATGACTTGCAATATGGATTACATGTTATCATAAAGAAAATTTTTAAACAACTTTACCTCTGGATTAATGAGTGACATCATAATAAATGGATATTTTCAATGATTTCATTTTACTTAGACCCACTATCAATATATATATGGAAGCAGATGTTAAGAAATACAACAATCTACCTCACTGAGCAAATATGTTGCAAAACACCTCTTTAAAGTGTTAAAAAGCAAAGACATCACTTTGATATCCAAGGTGGATCTGATTGAATCCACAGCATTTACAAATGATTCCTTTGCATGTGAGACCGGGCAATGAATAAGGAAAAATAAAAAAGAATTTATACTTTTGAATTTTGTTATTGGCAAAGAACATTAAATATACCATGGACTGTCAGAGGAACAAATAAACTCAACTTGGTAGAAGTATAGCCAGAATGATTCTTAGGATACATTAAAACCTATTTCAGGCATAAATTCTTATTTATTTATTGTTTGGCATGATTGCCCATCACCCTTTCTTAAAACTTTCTTTGAGCACCATGTTGATGTCTCACTGACCTGATTTTCTATAAACTTTATACCTCTTCTGTTTCTTTTTCCAACCCCCTCCCAACCTACCCATCCCCCCCCACACCCCCACACACAGAAACCATACTGTAATCAAGTCAGTGCTAGCTCATAGGCACCTGTAGGACAAGGTGGGACTTCTCCAGTGAGTTTCAGAAACTGCGATTCTCTATGAGAACAGAAAGACCAGACTTCCTCCCATGGAGGGGCTGGTTATTTCAAACTATTATCCTAGCTCTTACCATCTAATAAATCACCACTATACCACTAGGTCTCTCTAAATACAGTATCTCTAAAGTTCAGTTCTTGGCCTGATATGGTGAGAAAAGTAAAGAGTTAAATTACTGAGACTTCCACTTACCTCTCCTGACCTATGATTTCCAAACCTATAACGTTAACTAACTCTCAAATTGAAAGTACCATTTGAATAAACTACTATATACACTCTAATTTCTCTATAGCAAGTTACCCCACAACTTAAAAGCTTCACACCATGTACATTATATTATAGTATCTGTGGGTCAGTAATCTAAGTGAGATTTAATTGGGTTCATCTGGCTCAAGATTTCTCATAAGGTCATATTTAAGCTAATACTGTATTGCCTAGGACTGGGTAAATGCTCAACAGGCAGGAGGAATAAGTAGTCCCTGCCTAAACTCATTCACGCAGTTATTGACATAGCTTGTCCCTTTCCTAATGTGTCTACATTGAATTTAGGTTCCTTAGTGTGAAAGTTCCAAGAGAAAGCAAAAAGAATATAAAAGATGGAAGCCAGTAAGAATTTATATAAACTTTGTCCAGTTTATTAGAAACATTTCACTAAAACCAATCCCTATTAAAGAGGAGAAGATTGCATAAGGGTGTGAATACTAGCAGGTAAGGAATAATGACGGCCATCATAGAAGCTACCTACTCCAACTGCTATTTCATGTGCAAAATACTCAAACCTGATCGCCTATGGATGCTTCTCCAAGTTTCTCTGTGATATCACATGTCCCACCATCTAGGATCAAAACCTAAATGAAATTCCAACTGAAATCTTAATCTGAGGAAAAGTTAAAAGGTATTGCCACACATATTCATTTTAAAAACCTGACATAGGGTATCCTTTAAGTAATGACTCAATCATTGATATCTACCAAAGGATAACTTTGAGAGCTTATTAACTTAAAGCCAAAGAACAAATTAAATTTATGCATCTGAAAAAGGGTGGCAGTCACTAAAATTGCTTAAACAACCATCTTCTCCCACATATCCTTTTCTCTTCTTTGTCAGTAGAATGCTGAATTTGCAAAGCAAATTGTAGGGAAGGAGGAAAGATCACAGACTGACTCAAAATTTAGAAATAAGGCATTACAGGTTAGGAAAAATATAGACATTAATGTGCAGAGTTTTCACTAGTCAAAAGCTTAGAACTTCCATGACCCAGTTCTTTTTCATATCTTTGAACATTGCCAAAATGATCTAAGATTTGCCTTGTCATCAACTGAGAAGGCAAGTTCTGTTGGCATTCAGGTGAGGAAAGGGAAGCTTTGGGATGTGCTTGAGGGAGAAGAGAATAAACCTTTAAGATCTAAATATACAAGTTTCAAAATAGCTCAGATGTTTAGAAGCAGTCATGCTATTATCCATGAAAACACAGAATTATCATAAATTCTCAATACCTTCTTGACATTTGTCAAAATGATGTATAAAGAGGTGAGACAGTGTTTGTGTCAGAGAATAAATTTTTTAAAATCTCTTTAATAAATTAGATCTTTAGGCTTCAGAATATGTGGCATGAAGTTCTGTTTATGATGAATAGGTTATCACAAACTAGCACATCTTGAGATTAGGGGAGATTAGATCTCTTCATAAACCCCTACATTGAAATCATCAGTCTAAATTATTTATTGTGAAAATATTAAGCAAGGCAATTGATTGGTTTAGGAATGCACATGTAAAAAAGTCCCAGCAGGTAAATATTAATAATTTTGGAAACTAGAGGTCAACTTTTATTCTCAAAAAATAAACTATTAATATGTTTTGGTTTTAAAAATTAAAAGTCCCTTCATTACATAGGTAAGAAATTAATTTTCCTCAAGTATTTAGCTTATGGATTTTATAATAAATCTTATTAATGATGAAGCAAGATTTAATCAGCTGATTTAAAATCCTTTGGTTAATATTTAACACTGTTTAACTTATTTAAACAACTCCCAGTATTTTAAACTGTTCTTATAATTGCAACACATTTTAATTTTAAATAATTTATAATATTTTACTTTAAAAAACACATTTTTACATTTCTGAAATAGTTCTTTTAAATTCCATAAATTTATTTAATATGATGAACCATATGTTCTCATAAGTGTTTCAAACATTGTGTATAAAGCTAGTAATATTTTAAATTAAGAAATCATAGGTCAGAATTAATTAACCCTTTTTTATATTACAAAAAATTTCATAACTTACTGCACCCAACTTCTTTAAAAATATACCAAGGGCTTAAGAGTAAGAAAATGTTTTAGAAATGTTCATGGGAACATATGGATGTGTCCTTAAAACAATTGTATGATGGGTTGTCAAGAGATTTGTAAGAGCCACTCAATAAGATGATTAATAAGTTTTAACAAAATAAAATTAAAAATACATAAAATATTGAAATGCAAGTTAAAGCAAGCTTGTTGTTAAGTGCTGTCAAGTCAGTTCTGATTCATATCAACCCTATTTATATGAATGAAAAACTATCTCACAAGTATTGCAATGTACGAGCCCATTGTTACAACCATTGTATCAACATATATCATCAAAGGCTTTTCTCTTCTTTTGTTGCCCTTCGACAGTTCCATGCCTGATGTCCTTTTTCAGGACCAGTCTCTTTTCACGACTTTTCCAAAGTACATAAAAGGAAGTCCAGTTCTCCTAACTTCTAAGAAACACTCTGATTGTACCTCTTCTAAGACAGATTTGTTTGCTCTTCTGGCAGTCTATGATACTTTCAATATTCAAAACCAACACTCGGGTTGACACTTTCTGTCACTGAATTCTTAGCTTTTCTGATTTAAAAGGTGCTTAATTACTATGATAATGATTGTGTGATAAAAACTAATTTTGAGAGTAAGTTCTCCATCAATTTTGATTACTTAAAAAACAGAGATTTGAGCTGAAAATCTTCACACACCCTGATGGAATATCATGACTTACCTGTATAGTCTAAGCAAGGATTTCATCATGTATGAAATGATTGGGCTCAGTGTCTATGCAGTTCAAAATTCTTTGTTCCAAACACATTTTACAGATATTAATCATGTGCTTGTATTTTCATTTTTTAAGCTTTGAAGATATGAAAATGGATTTTCTATCTAATCCCAACAATTTTTATATAATCTGACTTTTTGTTCATAAATTCACTAGCCAATAGGACCACAGAACTTTTATAATTTAAATTAAGTTATAATAGGGTTCTAGGGATCTCTCATGGTGTGTCCTGATTTTTTAAACTCAAATTCCAAGATCATTTGATTGTCACTGACCAATTATCCCAGAGGGATCTGGGGGAAAAAAGAAAAGAAAAGAAAAAATACACAAGAGTGAAGTTATTTTTTTTCTAACTATATTATTTTGAATAAGAGGAGCTACTCTGCTACGTGAGGAAGCAAGCAAAGAACCTACCAAACATACCTAGACCAATAAAGTCGAGTCTGGAAGCATCCTACATACTGACCTACAAAATTCTTATCACATAATATTATAGGAAGATTAATCTAAATGTGTTCAGACAAAATTATAAAAATAATATTTAACACGCAAAAATATTAAATATGAAGCTCTTGCTATACTTGTCAGGTGCCGTCAGGTAGGTTATGACTCATAGGAGAAAACACCGCCTGGTCCTGCACCACCCTCACAATCACTCTTATGTTTGAGGTCAAGGTTGAAACCATTGTGCTGATGCAGCTGTTCCTCTTTTACATGGACTCTCTAGCTCATCCAGCATGATGTCTTTCTCCAGGGAATGATCTCTCCTGATGACATGTCCAAAGTATACATCCTAGGTCCAAAGCATACATACTGGTTGTACTTATTCTAAGACAGATCTGTCTATTCTTTAGGTGGTCTATAGTACTTTCAATAAGATTTGCCAACACCATCATTCAAACGCATCGATTTTTTTTTCAGTCTTCATTCAATGTCCAAATTCGCACATGCATAGGAGGTAAATAAAAATGCGGCACACCTGAGCCCTCAAAGTAACACCCTTGCTTTCCAACCCTCTGGAGAGCACTCGTGACGTAGAGTTACCTCATGTAATGTGTCATTTGATCTCTTAACTACGGCTTCCATGAACACCAATTGTGGATCCTGGAAAATGAAAGCTTTGGGTTCAATCTTTTCTCCCTTTATCGTGATTACAGGTACTATAATGAGGATTTCTCTTTCCTTTACATCGAGGTGTAATTCATACAGAAGGTGGCACTCCTTGATCTTCAGCAGTAAGTTCTTCAAGTCTTCATCAACTTTCAGCAGCAAGGGTTGTGTCACAGCCACTTTGCAAGTTGTTAATGAACCTTCCTCCAACATTGATGCCATGTTATTCTGCACTTAATGCAGGTTCTCTGATTTGCTCAGCATACAGACTGAAAGACAATGAGAGGACACACCCTGGTACGTTCCCTTGCCTATTCTAAACCATGCAGTATTCCCCTTTTGTTTTTGCACAACTGCCTCTTGATCTATGTTCAGGTTCCCCAGAAGCAGAATGTAGCTTTCTGGGATTCCCATTATCCTTGAGATTATACATAGTGTGTTATGGTCCACATTCTCAAATACCCTTGCATAATCAATAAAACACAAGTAAACTTTTTCTGGTATTCTCTGCTTTTAACAAAGATCCATCTGGTGTTAGCAGTGATATCCCTTGCTCCACATTCTCCTATGAATCCCACCTGAAATTCTGGCAGCAACCTGTCAATATACTGCTGCAAAACTAACATAAGGCAGAGGTCAAGCAAGCATCCAGTCTCCTCCTTTTGATTTGTGTACCTACAACCCCACTCCCAAGGTACCATAATGTGTTAGTCTGGGTTTACTAGAAAAACATATTTATAGCTGTATACTAAAGAGATTTCTACGAAGAGCAATAGCATATTAAGTAAGCATCCCAACCTAGTCCAGATCAAGTCCATATGTCCCATATTAGCCCATAAGTCCAATATTAGCCCATATGCCTGATATCAGTCTATAAATTCCTCTTTAGACTCATGCAACACATGCGAAGATGCCAAATGCTGTAAGATTATAGGCCAGTGGGTAGAAAGTCTTGTGGATCCACTGGTGGTGGAAGCATCTCAGCATAGTCATGGGTCTCCACATGCCTCCTTCAACTCCAGGGCTCTCATTACATCTGGGTAGCTCCATGTGTCTTGTCATCAGGAAGACCAAGCAGAGAGTGTGTCCTGCCTCCAGAGAGGAAGACAGGAGTTCCCAGAATCTGCAAGAGAAGACCAGGATCACACAGAAGCCTCTTTGGCTAAGACTTGATTGACAGGCTAGCCTCCACCCTTATGACCTATTTAACAATTTAACATGAAATTATGTAACTATCACAACATCTTTCTGGTATCTGCTGCTTCTAACCAAGATCCATCGGACAGCAGCAATGATACTGAGTGCTCCATAGTCTCTTCTGAATGCTACCTGGACTTTTTGAAAGCAACTTGTCACTGTGCTGCTGCAACTTTTGTTGGATGGCTTTCAGCAAACTTTACTTGCATGCTTTATCAATCATATTATTCTATAGTTTAAACATTCTGCTGGATCACCTTTCTTCAGAATGGCTACAAATGGTCAAGCAACTATCTTCCAAATTTCTTGGGATGAATAAACTAGTCAGTCCAGTTATTTATCAGATTACTAATAATACATTTTGATAAGAGCTGAAAACAGAGGAATCCAGGACAGATAAACCAATAATGAGAGTAGCGATACCAGTTGGTTAGGTAAAGGAAAGGTGGAATTGAAAGGGAGAGTCAATCACAATGATCTACATATAACCTCCTCCATGGGGGATGGACAAAACAAAAGTAAGTGAAGGGAAACATCTGTTGGTAAAAGACATGAAAAATAATAATTTATAAATTATCAAGAGTTTGTGAAGAAGAGAAGGGAGGAGAGGGAGTAGTAAAAAATGAGAAGCTGATATCAAACACTCAAGTACAATGAAACTGTTTTGAGAATGATAATGGCAACAAATGTACAAATATGCTTGACACAATGGATGGATGTATGGATTATGATAAGAGTTGTGTGATCCCCAAATAAACTGATTTTAAAATAAAAATAAATAGATAAATAAATAAATGAAAGAGTTAGTGCCAGACATTCAACACCCTTCCACCCCACCCCAATGGGGACAAACAACTGAAAAATGGGTGAAAGGAGTCAATGGAAAGTGCAAAATATGAAAATAAAAATAAAATTTATATTACCAAGGACTAATAAGGGGGGGTGATATAGGAGAGGGAGGGGAAAAAGCGCAGCTGATACCAAGGATTCAAGTAGAAAGAAAATATTTTGTAAATGATGGTAGCAACATATATACAAATGTGCTTGATACAATTGATGTAGGGATTGTTAGAAGAGGTGCAAAAGTCCCCAGTAAGACGATTTATTAAGAATTTTTTTAAGATTTAGTGTCAGAAATCAACTCTCTATGAGATGATTGGATGGCAATAGATTTTTGTTTTAGCCCTTCAAAGAAGAAGTTAGGGAAACTAAATTCATGTTCCTTTGATATGTTCTTTAGGTTTGGGGAACAAAAACGAAGTTTGGAGAGTCAAGATCAGGGCTGAGTTTTGGACATGGCATGGTTTCCCAACAAAATTATCTTAGGACATCCTGGCTACCCTGGAAAAAGCAAGTGCATTGCCATTGTAGAGAAAAAAATCTTTGAGCAATAAGACACGCCCATAAAATGGATCTTTTAAAAAAGAAATGAAATAGATCCTCAACAACAACTTCCTCATCCTTTTCTCACCAATAGAGTTTTCTTTTCTGAAAAGTCCAAAATAATCCTCCTGTGATCATTCTGTGTCCTTCGCATGCATGCACTCACACACACACACACACACACACACACACAAAAAAAAAATCTATCAAAATTATTCCCCCCCCCCCGAAAAAAAGAAAATCAACATAACCTTCTGGCTTGACCTCTGTCTTCAATTTAACTGACTCAGCATATTCCCACAGGAGTCACTATTTTGTGGGAACTTCTTTTTGAAGGCGCCCTATTGAAAAGATGACATTTGTTTTGTAGAGAAAGCTTGTTTCCAACCACCCGCTGATTAGAGATTTTTTCAAACATTTTTTTTAAATAAATCTATTCATGTAGGAATTGGAAACTTAGTAGTACTACTTTTTTTTCTTTTACCCTCTGATTTTTCATTTTGTTTACCCACTTTTTGTTGGGACTAATCATAGTAATGGACAAAATGAGTTATTAACATTCCTGCACAATCAACAAAATGAGAGGTTTTCCCCACGTGCATTGCATAAAGTGGAGATGCAAAATTCTCTGGATAACTTCTACATAGCAAAAGGAGCACTCAGAATGTAACAGTTACAGGTTTAGCTGCGATTTGCATGGACATCGGTTTGAAAGCACCATCATCCTTGTGAGAGGGAGACTGAACTTTCTACTCCCATAAATGGAGTTTCAGCAAGACCCAGGGGGATTCCGAGGCAGTATTGACTTGATGGCAGTGACTTTTGCTTGTTTGTTTTGGGCTCTGCATACACATATCAGTGTGTGCGGTATAGAGGAATTGTATAAAATAGAACCGGGGTGGATGCTCACTGTGACTGTTACAGTATTTGTGAGACTAATGCAAGCAGTGTAAGAATAGTCAGAATTAGTCACGTAATAGCAACAGTGCCTCAACCTAAATGCAGGAGCAAATGGTCACATGGGTCACTGTGTGCGCTTGCTATCTAGGGCGGCATAACAAACCCATCTAAAATTTAGTGACGTGAAACACTAGCAAAGTTTTCTTTTTTTAATTTGTGAATCTGGACTCTGTACAGCACATGTCAGGGACAGTTTGTCTCTGCTCCATTCAACAGCAGCATGGCGTACTTTAGGATAGCTGAATATAATCATGGGAATGTTCTGCATTCAGGATGAAGGCAAACAGCTGGGGACTGGCACAGCTGAGGCTCCTCGAGTCTCTCTTCATCAATATGCAATCTCCATACGAGTTTTCTTAATCAGGATGAATTCAGAGGGTTGAACTTCTTCATGTTGGTTAAGGATCTTCAAAGTAATTATTCCAGGAGGATGACACCAGGTAGAAGCTGTGCTAAATTTATGGCCCAAACTTGGAAATCACTATCTTCATGCCATCTCACTCTGTTGAGGGTGTCAAAAAGGGGCTTCCTGAGATCAAGGAGTTGTAGTCTACTCTTTGATGGAAGTGATAGGGAAATGTGTTTGACAAAGACAATTTATGGCACCAGATATGCAAATGAAACAATTTTTACTGCTCGTTTTACCACACCAACATCATCAATATATCTCAGTTAAATCTAGGAAGATTTCTTGAAAAGGGAAGTTTTTAGTCAGATCTTGAAACATTTGGGGGATCAGGAAGATCATGTGTGTGCCCAGAAAACACAATTATTAATTAGCTATTTCTGAAATATGCATGAATAGTTTATATCAAGAAGCAAAGGAATAGACAACCCTACTTCACTGGCTTTGATGACTTCACTATCTTACTTTACAAATATAAAAAGCCCTTTACATGTACAAAATAATCCTAAGTGGAAGTTGTTTATGTTACAGAATTTGACTAAATAAACAAGTATCTGTTACCTTTTCAACCCTTTCTCAAGTTTGGATGAAAATGAGCTTTGAGGCTGAGACCTGGCTGTGGCCTACAGGTTTGGTGGTTCAAATCCAGCAGCAGCTCTCCAGGAGAAAGGCTGGCTAGCTCCCACGACCACCAGAGGGCAGTGATGCCCCCCCCCCCAAAAAAAAGAAAATGAGCTTTGAGATAAATTCCAGCAAGTTATACTACAGAATAAAAATTAGTCATATCATTCTTCCTTTGAACTAAAATACAAGGTTTTTTTTTATATCTTGGACTTCTTTTATTCAACACTATTATAATTCCCATAGTGTCAGCAACACTGCATTGTAAGTAATAAAATTAATGTCTTGATAAAAAAAAAAACTAATGTGTATATGATGCTTTACAGTTTGGGGTTTGGGGTGTGTGTTTGTGTGTGTGTGTGTGTTTGTGTGTGTGTGTGTGACTCTTATTTTCTTTAAGAACAAATGATTCTCTAGCCCCTTCAGCCACCAGTGAAATGGTCAGGCCCAAGAACCTGGTCCTCGGGCAGGTCATCACAATAAATTGTGTGCACAGACCCACTCCAGGACTGCTGGAACCCGGCGGGCAGGGCCACCTGTTAACCCCACAGTCACAGGGCGGCTGAGGGGGAGGCGGGCGGAGTGGCTGGCTCAGCTCCAGTCACTTGCCTGGGATGCCAAGCAGAATCTCGGGGTGTGGCGGCCTCAGTGCTGCAACTCCTTCATCCTCTTGAGCACACTGCCCTTCCCGGAACCAATCGATCTGGGTCTCGTTGAACATGTGGTTCAGAATGATGGTCTCCTGGGTCCCGTTGGGGTGTTTGATGATGCAGGTCAGGGGTTGCACAGTCCTTCTGTGTTAGTCCAGGTACACTAGAGGAACAAATTTCATAGACACGCATATAGATATAAGGAAAGGGTTTATATACAAGAGGAACAGGACAGTGAGTCCAGTCCAGTTCAAAGTCATAAGTCCGATATTAACCCACATGCCCAAAATCAGCCTATAAAGTCTCTTTCTGACCCACGAAGTCACAGGTCAGTGGGTACAGAAGCCTGGCGCTGACAGGGGTCTTCACATGGTTCCTCACTCCCAGGGCTCAGGTTCCAACAACAGCAGAAGCAACTCATCGCTGGCATGGGTCTCCATGTGGCCGCCCCAGCTTCAGATGTCTGGCTCCATCAGGGCAAAGCCGTGGGGTCTCTCCACCAGCTCCTCCAGGTTCTCGAACACTGCCATCTTATCTTGTCCATGATTCATGTCTCTGAGACTAACTCCCAACTACTGGGGAAGATAGCTTCTCATCTTCACGAGGGAAAAAGCCATGCCCACAGAGAGGCCTCATTGGCTACTCAATGGCTATCTCGAGATTAACAGGCTAGACTCCACCCCTAGATCTCAATCATAAAATTAACATAAGCACATGACTGCCACACCTTCAGACCCTGGATGGTCAGTTTGTCCACGGGGTGGATCTGGTTGTAGTCAGCAGGGTCTTGAACAAGATGGGCAGCAGACCCTCTCTCTTCAGGCTGGTTTCGTGGATCCTAGAGAAGTTCTTGGTGAGGATAGCCCCCTTACCACCACCACCACCACCACCACCACCACCCCCCCCCAGAGGTGGGGGGGCTCCAGCACTGCATGCTCCAGGCTCGAACCCTCCTGATAGTGCTTGTCTCCGACCACCACCCACCAGATTCCATGTTTCTTGTAGTAGCAGGCCGTGTCCCGGACAGGGCCAAATTTCTGGGTGACAGCATCGTTGTGCATGGAGCTGACCTTGCCATTTTCAATGTTGATGGCGCCAAGGAGCAGGTTATTAGAGACGTTGTCCAGGTGCCCACGGAACTTGAGCCAGAAGCCAGAGACTAAGATGCGGTGGTGGTGCACTTTCTTTTGACCTTGATGAGGATCTTCAGGTCCTGCAAGTCCTCGCTATCCCACTTGCTGAAAGGTTCCCAGAGCTGCTGTCTTTGGGGGGGGGTGGGGGGGGAGATGTTGATAAGTGTCCTGCCTAGCATCCAACTCCTCGCGGGGAAGCTCGTCTGCCTCTGGGGCCTCCAGTTTGAACTTCTTCCTGTCTTTGCCTGTCAGCAAGTCAGACTCTGGGTTGAATTTAAGGAGGCTGGCGATGGCCATGGCTCTGACAATCTCTGGCGACGTGGAAAAGGCATGGGTCTCGGGGTTGGCATCCTTGCAGCCAGCGAAGTTCCAGTTGTAGGAGGTGACAATCGTGTTTTTGTCTCCCTTCTTGATGTCTTTCCTGTCCCACTGACCAATGCAGGAGCCATAGGCAGTTGGCCAGGATGATGTCACCTATATCTCACAGAGTCTGTGCATTGCTGTCCTGCTCAATGGTGGCCCGGATCTGCCTGGTGGGATGGTGAGCTGCCACTAGCACTTGAGCCCGTGGGCCACCACCTGCTTGGCCACAGCTGCTGAGTGCCCCAAGCTGGAGTTGGTGTAGCTGCCGATAAGACCCACTCGGATGTCCAGGGGGCACCCTTCCTTCTCAGCTGCTTTACCCACATCAGCCAAAGGGTGAGCCAAGTTGGCTATCTATGAAGGGCCCGTTGATGTGGGACTTCAGCTCATTGGGGTTCATATCCACCAGCTGATTATAATGGCAGCCGGAGGCGGGCACCAGGTTTTCCTTGAATTCAGCAGCAATACTGGCAATATCTGCCCGGCCTGTCATACTCAGGTACTTCTTCATCCTGTGGTTGTAAGAGAACACTGAGGTGGTGGCTCTGATTTCCCCGCCCATGTCGCAGAGGGTCGCCACGCAGGTGCAGGAGATGGAGTCGACGCCAGGCCGTGGTACTCGACAATGGCGCTCATGTGCCCCTTCACGGTGAGGATGCCCGCCGCCTTCAGGATCACGTCTTTGGGGGAGGTCCTGCTGGAGAGTGAGCCCGTCAGTTTCACACCAATCACCTTGGGCACTTCAGCTCCCATGGATTCCCGGCCATGACGTCCACCGCATCAGCACCCCCAACCCCCATGCAGTTACCCCCCAAAGGCCCCTCCATGGGGATGCGGTAGTCAGTGCCGACCAGAAGAACCTCAGGGTATGCGTAGTTGTCCAGAATGATCTGGTGGATGATTATGGATCCAGGCCGCCAGAAGCCCACGCCTTACTTGGCACCTGCACTTGCCAGGAAATTAAACACTTCCTGGTTTATGTCGTTGGCTCTGCGCAGATCCTTGTCACCCCCGAGCTGGGCCTTAATCAGGTGCTCACAGTGGATGGTGGACGGCAGCACAGCCACCGTGGGCAGCCCGCTGCTGATGAACCGCAGCATGGCCATCTGCACCGTGGCATTCTGCATGGCTGCTCGGTCCGTCAGGCCGCAGCCGCAGGTACGTCTTGCCCTGCTCTATCTCTTGGTTGACCGCGTCATCCAGGTGACGTACACGATCTTCTCTGACAGGGTGAGAGGCTGGTTCAGTCGTTTGCGAACGATGTTAATGTTCTTCTCCAGCAGGTCACAGCGGATGTACTCAGTGGGCTCATAGTGGCTGCTGGCCACCTTGGCCCCTTGGCACAGGACTGAGGCCACACTCAGGGCTTTCCGCAGGCAGGTCAGCAGTAGGTTGTAAGGCGCTATTTGTGCACTGACAAAGATGAAGTCGAGTTGATGCTGTATAGTTTATAAAGCATTCAAGTGGCATGCACTATGTGTAAGAAATAAAGATTAGAATTCAAATTCAAACTCAAAAATCCATGCTTTATTTTCGATTATTCATGTATTTCATGTGTTTGCATTGGAGTGTTTCTTTCTGGCATGACTCTGCTTTGTTTGACCTTCACAAAATACCCTTGAGGACTTTCTCTTTGTGAGCTCATTGTGCTTCAATGCTGCTGCTTCCTTGTCCCAGTGGTATAGTGGGTAAATGTTGGGAGCTAACTGCGGCGAGGTTAGCAGAACACGACCAACAGCTGCTTCTTAGAAGAATGATGACACCTTCTACTCCCACAAAGGATTGGCACACCAGGGTGGCTGTGAGTTGGTAACAATTTAATTACAGTGAGTTTGGGTTTTCATTTATGCCCCCCCCCCAGTTATCTACATGCATAGTAAAGAATCTGTGGTGTTGTAGCGGATTATGCACTGAATGACTAACCTAAATGTCTAGTTCAAATCCACCAATGGCTCCAAGAGAGAAAGATGACGTTCCTGCTCTCATAAACACTTGCAATCTGGAAACCACAGAGAAGTCGTTCAACGCTGCACTATGGGACCCCTATGAGTTAGAATGGGCTAGATGGCAGTGGGTCTTGATTGGGAGGGGGTCCCCAACATGGGAATGGGTCTCCAGGAGCAAATTTGGTATTGTGAAAAATAATAGAAAGACAGCCAGACAGCCGGGCCCAAGGGTTCCTCCTCCCATGACAGTACTGAGTGAATGTATGTTCCAGTGGGCATATATAGCGGGGTGTACAGATCTTTCACAAGGCATGCACATCATAAAGTTAACATATTACATAGCCAGTGAATAATATCATAAATGTGTAGCATAATAAATAAGCAATGAGATGAGTCATCATCTTGACCTAGTACTAGTTGAGCTCAGATCCCCCTGAGCCCTCCCAAGGGCTAGTAATCTCTGATCAGCATCAGCAAGAGATGTCAAAGCAGAGTTTGCTACGCTTTAGATCAGGTAGGCTATAGAAGTTGGTTGTTCTTTTCTAGAGACACTCTCCAGGCACAAAGAAAAGCCATATGTAGAAATGATTTACAGTTTATGGTCGCTCCTTTATGACAGTTCCTTTATGGAGGTTATTGGAAGCACTGTTTGGACATGAGAATGTACACAAATACTAATTTATATCTCATAAACATGAGACCAAAGTCAGCTTCCAGACCTGCAATTATGATTCTTAGACGATTTGACTGTATTACATTCTCATCCAGTCCCTCAGTATACCACAAGTGGGTATACATAACATTTTCGCTACTCAATTTCCATTTTATTCATTTGTGAGCATTTTTAACACAGTCTGGGTGAATATATTCATCAGAAATAACTTTTGTGTACTTAAGATCCTTTTTCAATCAACATATTGCTGGTAGAGCTTCCATTCATAAATGCATAGGTTTATTCCTAATAAAATGGGTTTAAGCACATCTCTTCTTTCAATGGATGGCTGAAGACAAGTTCTCTCAGTAATACACTTGTTAGTCTCAAAAGTTCAGTCACAATAGTGAATTCAAGGATATCTGCTGGGCTAGTTAGATTTGTGGCAGAGAAATCATCTCAGAGGTTAGAATGAGAGCATTGGGAGATTCATAGGCGGTCATCTTGACAGAATCTCCCAAAAGACTTTGAATACGGTGGGATATCAGGACATTTTCTGACATTTAAAAATTGCATCAATGAGAAAAGGGCCAGGAAACTTTCACTAAGGAACTGTTTTTCCTGTCAAGACAATTTACTGACTAATTCTTCAATGATAGCAAGCACTCTCCAATGAAAATTTGATTGGATGACTCTACTCCCTGTATTCTACATTCCTGAGCTTGATCCTTCAGTCTGATTTTTGTTCCTTAAACTCAAAGAATATTGAAAAGAATCATGATTTGAATCCCCGGAGGATTTTAATATTTGTGTTTTGATGTAGCTTAAACAAAGGATGGCAGAATTCCTCAGGGAAGGATTCTAAAAATGAAAACTGCACTGCCATCGAGGTAAGAACTATCCCTGTGGTGTCTAAGAGTGTAAATCTTGGTGAGAGTAGAAAGTCAGGTCTTTCTCCTATGGAGTGGTTGCTGGTTTCAAACCTTGAGTTTGACAGCTCACCAAGTAACAGTTAACCCACCAGGACTCTTTCTAGAGAGAAGAGAACATTGCCCTCAGAAATGGATTGACCTAAGTAGAGAATTTGTTGGGAAACAGTAGTTTAACATTTGATATTTTGTTAAATAAAGATTTTTATCATTTTTTAGAAGTACATATTTACTTACTCAGTAACCAGACAATGTAGACTTCATTCACCAAGTTAATGTTAGAAGAAAAGAAAAGTAAAATTAAGAGCCAATAATTGCCTATAGCATGCTGACTTATACAAGCAATAATAAATATTTGAGACATGGAAATATCTAGTAATAGAAAGCAATTCTGTTATAAGAAAGGGCATATCTATATGTAAGGCAAAACTATAATTAGAGTATATCTGCATATTACCTAGGAGAGCTTTTTCTAGGCAATTAATTTGCATTTTGACCCAGAATTCTCTGAAGAGAGATAGAGAAAGAAAAACACAAGCATTTTCTCAAATCCTGGTATTTCAGAATTTAAGAACTCTAAGACTCTTATTTCCTAGATTTTCCATTTACAAGGATGGCTGAAAGGATAAAATGTGATGATGTCCTTATAATCAGAGAGAACCAATATGATAGTCAAGAATGTTTATTATCCTACTTATCTGTCAAAAAGAAAGCATACCAGTACGCAGTCAATGGAAATTACTTCATTTGTGAAGGGTGAGGGCAAAGGGAGGGTAGGAAGGAGTAGGTACTTTTGAAATAAAGTTTCCAAACATTTTCTGGAGAGGATGATGAATTCCTGAATCTATCTTAGAATTGAGCACACTCTCTAGATAAGAAAATCACTGGAGGTCTGATAGTTACGCAAATGTAAAAGTAAACTTGCTAGGTTGTTATGGTCTTCAGAAGATAACTGAACCCATTACCCATCCAGACCCTTACTAGGTACTCTAAATTTGATGAGAAGCTAACATTCTGTAAAAAGGTGTTGTTGCTGAGTTTCAGGGGAACCAGATACAAGCCACACTAGAAGCAGAGCCTTCGATATGAAAAATAAAGTGGAAGCATTCCTTACTAGTAAATAGGCACAATATGATATGTTACTTTGTTAATTGGGTAAACAAGTACTAGACCTGACTTTGTATGTTACCACATCATGAAAAAGTTAGATCATGTTAAAAATGGAACAACCTTCTCTTTCCTTCAGTCTGTCTCTCTCTCAGAATAACATCCAACAACTGGGATTCCATAAAATGCAATCTGGAAAACCTTCAACTACAAATCATGGCAGGACTTCTTCTATGTCCTGCCTTGCAGTAACCATTCACAAACAAAATACAAGGGCTACCTGGAAACTCAGACCCAAGAACTTAGCTAGACTCTGTGCCTTTGGAAGTTCAAGGGGAGAACTCTTCATATTTCAAGAAATGGTAATAACCAGGGATTTACCACAGCATTTCAGTGGATACCAGCACAGAGATATGAGGATGAGGAACAGGTTAGTAAACCAGGAATTAGACCTAAATATCTGTGCAGAAGCAGGAGAGAGGGAAGGTACATGATGAAGCAACAGAAAAAAAGCACAATAGAGGGTTTCTGGAAACTGGCACAAACAAGCTTTTAACAACTTTGAGCCATCAAAATACTATCCAGATGCTTTTATATTACCCTTCATTGAAATGGTGTAGTAATGTTGAGACCATGTCATTCATATTTCAAATACTAGCTGTCACTCAAGTTGAAAAGATTTCAGAAGAGCTTTCAGATTAGCAGACTATGCAGAAGGAACGAGGTGCTCACTTCTGGGGAAATAAGTCCCTAAGAACCTTATGAAGAGAATGAAAACATTGTCAGTTACTGAAAAGCCAATGAAGAGAAGCAGAACATTGTCCAAGGTAGCACCAGAAAATGAGTTCATAGTTCACAAACGGAACTCAAAATATGACTACAACAGAGGCGCCTTCTCCACAGAGACTCCAAAGATGCCAATAGAGTAAAGCCTTTGGATCTTCATTAGAAGATGGGGAATTATTCAAAATGAGAAGAAATAGCTACAAGCATCAATAATAAATTAAAATTTGATACAAGCAAGAAGCTAGGAAGATATTTTGGAAATGATGATGGCAACATATGTACAATTGTGCTTGAACAATTGATTATTGTAAGAGCCATAAGTGCCCCCCAAAAATGATTTATTAAAATTCTAAAAAATAATTTAGAAAATTTGGAAGTCAAAAAAAATAAAATGGAACACATACGAATCTATATTCTTAGCATTGTGAGCTAAAATCAACTGGTATTGGCCATATTGAAGAAAAAAAACACATAGTTTACTTTGGCAGGAATGAATTCCAGAGGAATAGCATTGCATTCATCTTTAAAGAAGACTTTTAAGAACTATCTTGGAATGTAATGATGTCTTAGGATACTATCTATCTCCATATAAGGAAATCCAGTCAATACAACTAGTATTCAAATTCATGCGCCATTAATGATAGTGATGAAGAAATTGAATAATTCTACCAATGTTCTCAGTCTGAAATTCATCAAATATGCAATCAAGAGTCATTGATAATTATTAATGATTGGAATGTAAAACTTTGAAACAAAGAGAATGAAAGGATAGCTGGAGAATATGATCTTCATGGTAGGAATTAAGATGGCAATCTCATGGTAGAATTTGCAAGACCAATAATTTGAAAATCCCAGTTACTACATAACAAAAGTGTGGCTAGCCATGTGGACTTCTCCAGATGGAATGCACAGAAATCCAATTGACTATATCTGTAGAAAAAGATTAATTGTTCAAATACCAGCAGTTAAAACCAGGCCATGGAGTGCCTATAGAACAAATTACCAGTAGCTCATATAGAAGTTCAGATTGGAGCTAAAGAAAATTAGAATAAGCCCATTGGAGCCATCAAACAAGCTTTAGTCTATCCCAGCTGAAGAAAGGCTCTGGAAAGATGACTTGACACAGCGGCTGCATCGCTGGGCTCAGGCAGATGGCACAGACCATGCAGTCTTTTGTTCTTTGGTGCATGGGGTCGGAGCCCACTCGAGGGCACCTACCAACAACAACAACATGCTGGGCAAATAATCAGAGAACCCTGGCTTATCTTAAGAAGAAAAGGTATCAGGACTAGAAGAGTGCTTAGCCACACCCTTACATAAGCATCTGACCACCATGCTTGATGAAAGGGAGGAGAACTTGAAGCATGTGCTGATGAAGATCAAGACTGTCAGCCTTCAGAATGGATTAAAACAACACCAAGAACAGAAAAGTCCTCACATCTGGACCAAGAGGTAATGTCTTAATAAATGGAGAAAGGATTGAAGTTGCCAAGGATTTTGTCTCCCGTGGGTCCATAATCAGTGCTCACAAAAGTGGCAGCCAAGCAATTGAGTGACGTAATGCATGAGGCATATCAGCTGGGCAAGACTTTTGAAGTGCTGAAACCTATGGGGGTTACTTTGCACACTAAGGTGCAACTGACCCAACCCATGACATTTTCTACAGCCCAACTGAAAGTCAGCCATTAAAGAAGGAAAACTGAAGAATGGATGCATTTGAATTTTGGTGCTGGTGAAAAATCTTGATGTTACCACGGACAGCCTAAAGGACAAATAGATCTGTCTTGGGAGAAGTACAGCCACCTCATCATATTTGGTGGAGGGGGATCCAATGAGAAGGAGTGGCATGGCGGCCTCAGCATGAGGACAATGGTGAGAAAGGTGGATCACCAGGGAGCGTGTCGTTCTGCTGGGACCGCGCTCTCTGTGAATGGGGACAGGCAAGACAGTACTTAATGACAGTCTTTACGAGAAAGAAGAGTTGCTCTCTCCTCTTTGGATAGAAAGAAATTTTTATGCTGCATTTCATTTTGTAGTATAAAGAAAGAATAACAGTTTGTGCCAATTTTAAATGAAAGCGTCTGAGCCTAACCTGACTAGGTGATTTAAGGAACAAAATTAACGTTCGATATTACCCTAACACTTAGCAAAATTGAGAGAACCTCAAATGGCCTCACAAGTTCTTGTCCCCGGTCTGCTTTTCCAGATAAGGCTCGCGGCCAAGTAACCTCTGTATCAAATGACACAGGTGTACCTATTGTTCCTACCTGAGTAGCTGGTTTCAGTTTCTTGCCAACCCACAGAATTATTCAAAACAAGCTAATCATATTTTCCTACCAGGATCAGGAGGCAACAAAACCACTTGCTACAACAAAGGCTGCCTTCCGTTCCCCCCTTTACACTCCATTCCCAAGTGCTAGCCCATGAGGTTCTGTGTACCATGTGATGACCTTTAAATGTGGGCTGTGACGAAATGTAATGAATAGACTGTGGTCCATTTCATTTCTTTATATTGGTTATAATTTTATTCAACTTCACAACCCCTAGGTAAGAACACTCTCTCACTAGTGGGGTAAACAGGAAGAGATGAAAACAAATATTAATATTTTTATCAGGAGGAGGAGAGGAAAAGAAAGTACATGCAGGGCATATTCTGTGGAGAATAAAATAGGAAGATTTTTGGAGGGTTTTGCAAAGCCTGTTTTTATAAGATGTGTGTGTTTATCCCCATTCTTTTTTTTTTTTTTGGCATCACTGCTCTCTGGTGGTGGGAGTAGGAGGCCCAGCCCCACTGCTGGAATTGAACTTCCGTCTCAGTGGGCCGCAGTACCGCGCACAAGCACTACGCCACCAGGGCTCAGCCCCCCATTATTTTTCTAAAGCTCTAAAGTCACTTGTATCTGATTGTAAAGTATGCAGAAGTTGATTATCAACATTTTGCAAAGGTGCTTTTTAAAAAATAATTGCTATAGGTCAATTAATCCTAAGCTATTTCTATAATCAATTATTCTTCTCTTAAAGTTTTCAGAAAATAGGCTTTCACTTTCTGATTTTAACTAGTATTACTTTTATTTAAACATGTATACCATAGATGACTTACCTAAAACTTCTGTAGATTGAAAATATGGTTCAAGTCTGTGGAGACTCTGGCCTCACTTGGGAATTCTCATTGAACTTCTAGTTAGCATTGTATGTAAATTTTATCAATACCAAGAAAAAGAAAATTTGACATGACCACTTTGTCCACCAAAATATAAACATAGCATATGACTGTGGAAGCAAGAAACAAATAGCTTATTTTTAAAATACATTTTAACATGAAGAATTGAAAATCAGAATGTGACTCACATGAAAGTCTGTAGCATAACTCTACAATGGTCTAATCTGTATTTGCAAATGTAAAAAAAAAAGTAAGAACAGTTCTTGGAAGACAGCATTAGGGATAGCAATTTAAATAAATTAAAAGCTTTCATTCCAACAGGTGCTTTCTTCACTCAGCTCAAAGCTGGGAGTTGGTTAAGAGCCATGTGAGAGTTCAGATAAGAGGGAGACCCCAAAATAATCAGAAAAACTATGTTGTGTGGAACTTTGGAATTATGTATATTTCCTGCTAGGTGAGCATCAAGCAACTCGCTCTCAGTTTGTGCACATAGTGACCTCATCTAGGAAGATTCTCTCTGTTCACAGTGAATTTTGTCATGAAAGTTGTTTTGCTCAAACCTTGTTTTTGTGATGACCAATTTAAGAGAATAGCATGCAACTGTGAAATTTTGTTTCCTTCTGGCGGGATGTGGGCGTGGGAGATGCTACAGAACTGTTGTGATGTTGAACGCAGCTTACAAGGACAGCACAATGAGAAAACCTCTAGTGTACTAGTGGTTTTCTTACTTCAAAAAAGGTAAAATGACAATTGATGATAAACCTCATTCTGTACAGCCATCAACTTCCCCAATAGAAGCGAATATCCACTTGCAGTACCTTTGGAATTCATGCCACCCAGCCAGAATGTCAGTCAAGTTTTCTATTTAGAGGTTTTGAGAAGACTGCATAACAGTGTGCAATAACAACAACAACAACAACAAAAGGCCTGATTTTCGGAAGACAGTTTTGACACCATGACAGTGCACTTGGTCATGCAGCCATCTCAGTGTACCAGTTTTTGACCAAAAAGCAGCATGTCTCTCTTGCCCCACACACCTTACTCACTTGACCGCACTCCATGCAACTTCTTTTTGTTTCTTCAAAGGAAGAGGGACATGAAAGGACAACAATTTGATGACATAGAAGAGGTAAAGAAAAAAACAAGTAAGATGCTGTTAGCCATCCAAACAGAAGATTTGAAAAATGTTTCCAAGAATTTAATCACAGATTAAGTGGAATGGAGAGTACTTTACAGGTGATTAAGTTGTTTTATTTAAAAAATAAATAAATGCATAGGTGGGGAAAAAAATCCATTTGAGGGGGTTACCCGCTCACTGGGTTCTCTCTTGACTCATTATCCCTTCTCTCAATCCTTTCTTCAGGAGTTAATACAATTTTAGGGGCAGGCATTACCACTGAGGTTATGTATTTCTTAAATATTTGTTGATAATTATTGGTTTGAGGCATAATGCTTAAATTTTATTTTAAATCCACCTGAAATTATATCATTCTAATGTATTCATGAAAACTGAATGTAATCTAATGTAATCATTCATAAAATACATGATTAACAGTCATTGTATTTTATCATTTTAACCCTTAGATGTTATTTCAGTTAAGTTATGTAAATCAAATCTGGTGTGAGGTCTTTGAATAATTCAACTATAAAGTTCCTTGGCAAAGTCTAAGAAACAGTTCCAGTGGAAAAAAACTTGCCTTCTCAATGACACATCACATATCCAAAGTGGTAAAAGTGAATACACAAAGTATACTAAATATACTCATACAGTATAGAACTACTTTTTTTAGAAAAATCATTTTGTAACAAATTTTAAACAATAAACTGGTATCATGTTTTGAATATAAAAATCATATAATTTCTTAAGATATATAAGTTACATTATCAAATTACCACGAACGTGAAACTTTACCCTTAATCTTTTTAAAATGACAGTCTCTCCCAAGGAAAGGAGGAGGAAGAAAATCCTGCTATCATTTCTTCTTGCCTCGTGGATTGACAATGACACTGTGCTCTACTCCTGGCTGGCTCTGCTGTCGTGGCAGGTGCTGCATAGTGACAGCCACAAGGCCCACATGCTTGGGCCCCAAGGAACAACTCACCAGTTACAATCCTACTCTTGACCATTGTTTCCTGAAAAACTCTTAGTCTGGGGCACAGCTTTTGCTGAAACCTGGTTTCATCTGCTCATCTTTGCTCTCATCTCACTTTTGGGTTACTGAGTTTAGCTCACCCCTTTCCTTCCTCTAGGAACCTTCACTTCATTGTTCTAGGTCTTCCTAGGAACAGGGATTAAAACAGACTTGTAGGCCCCTAACTAAAATGATCTCATTCCTTCCTGTTCGCAATTGCATTAAGTCTCAAGGAGTAGCTGTATTAATTAAATTAATGGAAGTTAAATCATCAGTTCATCTCAGAACTACGGCTGACTCCGGACACAAGTTTTGAATAGTTATAAAGTAACATTAATATATTCTTCCCTTAATAACCGGATCTCTTCCTGATAACCTGATGTCTACCTGACACCTTTGTGAGACTGACAATTCTAGTGCTCTTAAAGTGGACATCCCCTTTAGCCTCAATCTTAGATATTGTTATCTTACGGTTACTCTCTACATAGCGAACAAATTAATAGCTCAGAGTAGAACTAGGATCAAATTTCAAATATCCCATATAAGCCCAGGATTTGCTGTTGCATGACAGTGTAAGAGATCCTTTCCCAGTTCTGATATGGTACCAGAAGACAGCCCCCACCCATCGTATTCCTCAAAAGTGTATGTCCCTTTCCTGAGAAAGTCTCAAGACTCTCTTTACCAATAACTGGCCAGTATTTTTAAGGTAAATGAACCAGAATATCAATCTATATGTTGTGAGGGTGGCTCCTCAGTGTTGATTATCTTTAAAATATGTAACAAAAAAGAAAAAGTGAATAATCTATTTCATGAAAGGGAACTGTCATTGTCACAAATTTCCCACAGGAAGAATCAAGGAAAGACATTTTCTCAAATGTATCCAGTGACTTCCACAATCCCATAATATCCATTTTGAGACATCAGCATGTGATTCCAATACACAGAGGAATTGAAGACATTTACATTTTCATGGATGGTTACTTGAGAGAGACAATTAAGCTTTTCTATTAAAAAATAAAAGACACAAAAAGTGTAAGTGTTATAAGAATGAAAAAGGGAAAATCCTGGAAGGTCAACATCCCAGAAAAGAGGTTAAAAGCGAAGGACCTGGATTTGTAATTGGTAGACAGAGAAAGATTGCAACGAGCTGCCACTTTGAAAGGCCAGAAAGCAGTTTACTATGCTTTTGTTCAAAGGTAGCAGAAGTTGAAGAGAAGAAAAATAAACTCTTTATATAGTTTACCTGCTAAAAATAAAAGCATGACTGGGAAGAAATAACTGCTACTTGGATGTGCAAAAAAGGTGCTCAGCCAGAAGCTGACGTTGAAGCAGCATCCTACTGAGAATAGAATAATTGCTTTGCACATTTACTGAGGACTAGCACTGTGCCAGGGACCATCACAAACACTTTACACGTGGTACCTCACTTAATCTTCCTAAGAACCCTAGAAGGAACTGAAGTCAAAGAAAATGGACACCAAGTGGAGAATAGAAAGTTTTCAGCTCTTGCAGATTGCAATCCATCTGCTATCACATGCAACGTAGAGCTCACATGAGCCTGGAGCAAGTGGGACTCTTACTGCCTTCTGCAGGATGCAAATCCAACCTTCAATAATTCTTAGGAAAAAAATCTCCTTAATGATGCGTGTTAAGAAAGAAACACTAGGATATTTCATGTCTCTTCCAGGAGCTGATCAAAGTCAAATACAATACAGGGACAAATCTGACAAAGGCTTATATTGATATTCAATCAGCATTGACTGATTGAAACTTTAGTTCCAAAGTAGATTGTACAACTGAGCCAAATCTCTGAGAAAAGTAGAGTCTAATGATAGCTGGGTGGGGGATTTTAAACGTATTATTACTCTTTAAGCAGAAGAGTGGGTGACATGGGAGTGAGAAGTATAGTGACAGTATTCTGGAGAGGACGAAGAATAGCAAACTATGTATGGAAATTCCAGGAAATACAAATTTAAGACATATTGATCATGGTTGTTTTTACTTGAGTTTGCTGATTTTACTCAGCTTCTATCTAGTCAACCAAAGCATTACACAAAGAGAATATATTTAAAAGCCATTTGTTAGTTAAAAGAAAAGAAAGCCAAGTCAGTTCATACAATATCCCTTTGATCGCTCTCTTTTTCACTTCTGTGTAAAATTTCTCATTGCTCCCACAGCAGTATTCTCTGCTCCTTTAAAAATTCCAAACTCTGTTCAAAAGCTGTTTTATGATTGTTCTCAGACTTTTGGTAAAGTATCGTGTGTGTGTGTGTGTGTGTGTGTGCGCGCGCGCACGCGCATGCGTGTGCACGTGGAGGCACACACACACACACAAACAAGAGCATTCATGTGTGTTTTTAACAGTAAAAATAAGAAACTACCTTTCCATTTGGGTTAGAACTGAGATGAAATGAGGAATGGCTGCCACCAAGCAGAAAATGTGCTCACTTTATGTGTGCCAGTTAATTACGACACTTCAGAGACGCTTCCGAAAGGATAAGGCAAGCTGCATAAATTTAGCTGTAATCCAGGCAGGCAAAACTAATTTGCAGGGGATGGCCTTATCTAGCCACTGCAGCTTTCTCAGAAAATTAACCTTGGATATTTGGGCCCAATTCAGAAAGTGTTTGATTTTTTTTCCCTTTCCCTGCTCAGCATAAGAGAATTTCTGAATTCAATACAATACCTGACTTTAAGAGACACGATGAATGCTGTAGGCAGTTCAGAGTGATTACTGACAAGCAAAAAAAATACATTTTATATATACATATAGATGATTGTCCTTCATGCCCATTATCCTGCCTTCTTACATGTGCATCAGAAGGTTTGTCAGTGTAGGTATAGGAGGTTTCTTGGATTAGGGGAAGGATGCAACTCATTTTTAATGTACTTAGGAAAATTTATCAAAGTTCATTGCAGAATAAGTCATGCATACTGACTTGTTCATTCAGTGGAAATGAAGAAATCCCTATAAAAATAGAAGTTTAATGAAGTGTTGGAACCAAGTCTGCCTTGTCATTGCAATTATCAATGATTGAGACCCTCTCTTGATCTCCCACTATTAATTAATCTCATATAGCAGAGGTAAAAGCTTACCTTATTTTTATTATACAATCAATCATCCATTCAATCAACATCTATTCAGAACTGCATGCTTTCATATGGTCTTTCTTTGAATCCTCATAATAACCTCTTTGTATTTTATTCATTAGCTATCAATGCAAGAAGCAAAGATTTCACATGTCAATGTTTCCTGCCCGCTCTTAAATTTCTCAAAACAATAGCAATATGTAAATATAAACATATCTCTAATGTTTATAGTGTAAGATTTAAGAGAACTTTATTTTTCCTAAGTAAGTCAGTTTAGTTTTAATATTATCTTTAGAAATAAAATATGCCTGATTTCATATTTCTTGTCATTTCAAATTATGTTGACTTTATTGACTAGCCTTCATAATAAATTCTCATAATAACCCCACACGATTATCTATAATGTCTAAACTGAACTTTAAAGGAAAAGTTCTTTTAAAATGTCCATTTACAATATAGTTTTTCACTCGTTTCAAACTGTAGCAGTTACTTATTTGAAAGTGCCATGAACTCAATTGACAATAATTATTCTTGAGGATGTCACAATTAGGCAGAAAGAAGAATATTTATAACAATAAATGAACCGTTTTAAAACACAGATTGAACACTGAATCATGGAGTGTGAGGCAATGACTCTCATTTGGATCTAAATTTCTCTCATGCTTGTTCAATAGCCAGGGCTAAATGTTCTGACTATTTATAGTTACACCCTGGGGTAGAGTGGGGGGAATTAGATGTCATAAAGAAGCATACATAATACATAAAGACTTAAACTATATTTTATGAGAACTGAAAAATTTAAGAAACTGGCTAAAATATGGAAATGTTGTCCCATGCAGAACTTCCTCAAGCACATTCATGTTAGTAAAGATTTAATAGATGAGAACACAGTAAACCCTCAAACCATTGTATTCTAATCTGTACTTCTTCTATGTATATTTTAATGAAGAAGTTGAATAAATAAACTGAGGCATAGTTTGAAGGTCACTAGATAGAAGGCATCACTACAAATGCCAGTTAAATACTGGCTGCCTAAGGAATCAAAATTACAAAGCAACTGAGCAGATGCTCCTTAGATCCTCCTACCGACCTAGCAGCACACCATTTTGTCCTGAACTTGACAAAGATACTTTCTATCCCATCCCATTTCTAAAATGTTGATCAGGTTGATTACAAAGAGTGTCAGTCCACAACGAAAACACAAGTAGAACAAGGTTCTATAATGGATTCCAGCTTACAATAATCACTGGTAACACTGTAGACACTTGGAGATCAGAAATCCTACACAACCCGTGGATTTCTAAGGGTTTTAACACAGTCGTAATAACCTAGAAGTACCTTAGTAAATGCAGGTCAAATAAACGTGTGATTGATGAAATGCATGAACACTGGATGAGGGTTGGATGGATAAAAATCTAACCAAATAAGATCTGTTAAATTATTTAATTTTGACCCAAAAAAAGAGTTCTCTGCATGATCTCTGTGCTCTGAAAAGCACTGGGATTTCCTTGTTGAATGACATTTCTAAAACAAAGGATTTTAAATCCACTAGCACCCACTAGCTACTAAAGCCATTTTACACCTACCTCCTTCCCATTCTTCTAATCCCATAAACATACTTCTCAACAACTGCTGCAAGAACAACTCTAATTTTTAAATTTTGTAAAATATGGTAATGACTTAAAAGAAAAATTTGCACAAGTTTGATATTCCTGAAAATTTCCAGAAATGTTTCATTATATAAAATAAAGTGCATGTGATTTCTATCAGTTTAATCTTTCTAAAAGGAAACCTTAATTTTTTCATGCTGCATTGTTAAATTGCTAGTCTTTGTTTTCATCTGTTTTAACAAATAAATATATGTATTCTTCCCTAATTGAAAAACCAGTATTGTTTCCCTTGGCCTGCATTACCTCAATTATTCTCTTCTAAAAGTATCTGTTATCCACATTTTAAGCTAAGATTAGACTTATAACTTTTAGACTGTGATGAATTATTGGGAACTTTTAAGTAAAATTATTTTTAAAATTTTTTTAAATTATATTTCATAACAAAACCTAATTAGTTCATTCAATGAACATATAAATGGGGGTTATGGATAACAAATGATCTGGGGTGCATAAGCATGGACTTTCCATGACAATCTAAGAAAAATTGGGAAGGTATGGAAGGAGGTAAGTGTTTACAATGTCTTTGGAGAATTTATAGTTTGTCATGATATGACTTGGGAGAATATCATAGATATCTTATTATGTAGTGATTGGATTTTTGTCCTTAGAAACAACTGTCATAAGGTGTAGTAAAATTTTTAGTGACTGAGTCCACCATTTCTTCTACAGGATGCTCAAAGATCCTGGGATCAAACCTCTAGCTTCCCACTCTAACACCACCTCAATTCTAGCCATTTATATTTCAAAATTGGATAATGAGAATACATATATTCTCATATAATTGTCATTAACTATATGCACAAGGATGTCAAAAGTTCATGGAAATTTCCATTTCCTTTTTTTTAATCATTTTATTGGGGGCTTATAAACACTTATCACAATCCACCCATTATTCTCAAAACATTTTCTTTCTACTTAAGCCCTTGGTATTAGCTCCTCCTTTTTCCACTCCCTTCCAACTCCCCCTCCCTCATGAACTCTTAATAATTTATAATTTATCATTATTTTTTCATAACATACACATTCCAATGTCCTCCTTCACCTACTTCCCCGTTGTCTGCACCCCAGGGAGGATATTATATGTACATCCTTAAAATTGGTTCCCCCTTTCTACCCCACCTTCCCTCCACCCTTCCAATATCACCACTCTCACCACTGGTCCTAAAAGAATCATCTGACCTGAATTCCTCATGTTTCCGTTCCTATCTGTATTTGTGTACAACCTCTGGTCTAGCTGGATTTTTAAGGTAGAATTCGGATTGTATAGTGACAGGGAGGAAGCATTTGAGAATATGCATATTTTACCATTGCTACACTGTATCTTGACGGGCTTCTCTCCTCCCCATGCTCCTTCTGTAAAGAGATGTCACTTCCCCTGCAGGTGGATTTTGGGTTGCCAATTTGTACTCCCCCTCCTTTATAATGATATAGCTTTTAGTTCTTTGATGCATGGAACCTGATCTCTTTGGGGTCTCGTGGTCATTCATGCTGCTGTGCTTCGTCCATGTGGGCTTTGTTGCTTGTGAGATAGATGGCCACTTTTTACCTTCAAGTTTTTAAGACCCCAGATGCTATATCTTTTGATGCCAGGCCCCATCAGCTTTCTTCACCACTTTTGCTTATTAACACAATGCATAAGTCTTCAGTGATTGTGTCACGAAAGTGAGCATCAAGTTTCTTTCCTAAACTACTTATTCTTAATGAATCAAAATTTTTTTACCTTGTTTCATCTCTCTTTAGATAAACTTCAATTGTCTAAATTCTCTTTTTAATAGAACAAAACATTCTTGCATTGAGGAAGTAAGTACCTTAGTGGAGGTCCAATGTCCATGTTCTGTCTTACTACTAACCCTATAAGTATATGCATGTAGACCTTCTTCCCTATCATATATAAATATATTTACCTATGTACATGCCTGTATTTAGACCTCTGTAAATGTCCTTTGCCTCCCAGTTCTTTCCTCTATTTACTTTTACTTTTCTCTTATTCCACTATGATGATCAAACTACATTTGGGTTTCAGTAACTTCTCTCTGTTACATTAATCTTGATCAACCCCTGTCAGGTCTCTTACACCCACCTTGCCACTGATTTTGGATCACTTGCTGTTCCCTTAATCCTGGAATGGTCAACACCACCTCCTTTCCCTCACCTCCCCATATCTCCCTTTTCCCCCCAGAATCATCAGTCCCATTGGCTTCTCCTCCAGACTGTTCATCCAGTTTATCTAGATAGAGTTGTAGAGAGAATAATATGTACCAAAAAAACTAAGACCTTGCAAGATGAAGCAACAAAATGATGACAGCAACTAAAGACAATGTATGTAAATAATTTTTACAGAAAATTATTGTAAAAATATGTAAATAATTTTAAGTAAAAAATAATAACAAAGAAAGACCTGTAAATAGTTAAAGGTCCATTTCCTTTTCATTCTATTTTATGTTAACTTTTTAAAATCCCCTCATGTAGTATGTATACATATAAGTATATATGTAATATATACATAGGTAGGGGGGAATTAGGAGCTGATACCAAGGGCTCAAGTAGAAAGAAAATGTTTTGAAAATGTTGATGGAAACAAATGTACAAATGTGCTTGACTTGATGGATGTATATCTATTTTGAAAAGAGTTGCGTGGACCCTCAAATAAAATGATTTATAAAAAATAATAAATTACACAGATATAATGTGTGTAATGTGTGTATATATATATAAACTCTGATTTAATTTTTAAAACCTATGAGTTTTGCACCTTTGAAGTTTGTGACATTTTAGAGAATTTAGACAATTGGAGTTTATCTAAAGAGAGATGAAACAAGGTAAAAAAATTTTGATTCATTAAGAATAAGTAGTTTAAGAAAGAAAATTAAGAGCGTAATCCTTAATTATGTTTGGGTAAAAATTTCCATAAATCATAATCAAGTTAATTTCCATTTCTTTTTTTCTTTCCACTCCAATTCCAATTTCTATACAGTGAAAGAGAAACCATGTATCTTCCCAGATGGAGAAGTTTGTTGCCATTGGCGAAATACAACTTTTAAGATAACAATTCTTTATGTCAGCGTTCAGTATATAGATATTTTATGACATGCGGTCAAAGAAAGTAGGCTTCTAACAATGATTGAATCTGTCACAAAATGGATCATGGCCTGTCCCTTTCATTATCCTTTGTTATCTTCCCCCTCTCTCTCTCCTAACAGACCCATCCTCAGTTATCATCAGGATAGAGTAAGAGGAAAATAAAACTACAAGTTAAACTTCATTCCTCTGTGTTTTTCTTTTCTTCTTTTTTTAATATAAAGAGGATGGTAATTGACATCTCTCCATATATCTCCTCGACAAATGTTTTTAATGCAGAAAAAGTACAAACTGTGAAAAGCAAGAAGACAGAATTTAATTGTTAACAAATTCTACACACCCATTACCTAGAAGTGTCAATTCGCAAAATAGTTTCATAAAATAGTTGCTTTATTTTCCCTTTTCTAAGCAGGTCTTCACGGAGATTACTTTTCTAGGATTGAGCCATGCTGGCATATATGAAAGAAAGTCAGTTTTACTAACGATATATCCAAAAACAAAGTAGATACTTTTTAATTTAGCCTGAGTTATAATTCTATAGTTTAAAGTTAGTGATCCATTGTGAAATTCAATCTCCCAACTGCTTAATTAATTTATCCATAAAACTTAATAAGCTTTAATATAGTATGCATATTCCAGATACAATCCACTTCCAAATAAACTGTAGGACATGATTCCAAACACATCTGAGGAGGTTTTATCTGCAGACAATCAGAAAGCCTTTAACAATGAATTCCGTCTCGCCAATCTCAGAGTATACTACCCTGCTGTTGCTGTGTGCTGTAGCGTCAACTGCAGCTCAACAACTCTCCATGCAACAGAACAAGCACTGCCTGACTTGCATCAACTTCACATTGTTTTTAAGTTTGCGCTCATTATTGCAGCCACTACGCAATTCATTGTGTCACGTCTTCCTCAAAAACATGAAGCCATTATTTTGAATGAAGTGTCAATCACACAAGGTCAAGTATTGTATGAGTTCACTGCTATAAGAAGAGAGACCAGGTAAACAAATCTTAGGAACCAATTCCTGAGCAAAAGGGTGGAAGGCTACCTACCGGTCATGAACATCCCCTCCCTTTTTCCACTTTACAAGAGCAAACTTGAAGGAGGAGACATCACACTGTTTATGATGACTCTCTTACAAGAGGAAATGAGAGTGACTATCCGCATGAGGCTGTACAAGACAAAGTTGGAACAAATCAACCCCACCGCCACCCCCAATAGCAATGAAAGGAGAATTTTGCTGGAAAACAGCCACAGGGAAGGGAGCAGCTACATTTTGGAGGAAATGCTGATAGTCCTATCAGTAAGTATGATGGGGGATTGGGGGAAAGTAATCTCACATTGGGAAAAAATACTAAACAATGATTATAGGGAGCCTAGGGGAACAATGGAATGGATTTCATGTTCCTGGGTAACTCTATGAATACACTTCTACCCAGCCCTGGGTGAACCATGCCATGGACTAAATAGCATGATGATCTTTGACACTGACCACGCAAGCAGCATGACAAAATACAGGGACTATACCAGAAGGACTTAAAATCAAGGTAAGACTGAACAAACAGAGCCCAGCCTTGAAGTTGCCTGAGGATTGGGGTATTCAGATGGGAAAGAAAGCAGAGAGGGGCTGCCATGAGACTGCAGATGTGGCAGTCATTGGACCTCAGTGGGTGACAGTGGAATGGGGCCTAGAGTCACCATATATGTAGTACCCCAATGCTCCCCTCACTGTGACATGACTGGTTTTGATCTGTTGGGTAGGAATCTGCACTTGAGAAAACTGATGCAGGAAGTTTCCCCTGACCCCAAGTCCCATACTTTGAGTAAACAGAGCTCAAAAGAATAGAAAGTTGAAATGCATACAGCAACAGCTGCTGCTCAAGATGGAACAGTACTTGCATAGACTTCTCATACCCAACAGTGTCAAGAGTGCAATGTCAATGAAAAAACTGACGACTCATCACTGTAATCGCCTTATACCACAAGGGAATGATTGACAATGCTGGACTCTTTTACCTGCCCTCAGCTTATTCTTTTTCTCGCTGTTTATTTGATAGTTTGCTTGTTTGCTGGTTGGCTGGTTGCTGGCGCTAATGTAGGTGGCCCTATTCAGGGCCATTTTTCATAGATGATCACCAAATTTAATGTCAGTTTTGTATATTCTATGGACAAACAGATGTATTCTGGGCTCCTGCTTAAATCCAGCCACAGTCCAAGAACACTTTGTTCTGCTTGATACTCGGCTTCATGAATTGATCATGGAAGATGCAGTGCTATAACCAAGTGTGGTAGAAAAAGCATATAGTGTCTGGTGATCAATCAGAGTAGAGTCTGAAGTCTTAAAGGCTTGTATTCAAACAAGCAGCCATCTCAGTGAGGCAGTAACTTAGTTCACAAGGAAGAAGCACAACTGCTTGTGTAATCCAAAAATGACACTAACAAAATTCAAATATGCTGAAGGGAAAAATATCAGAGCTAAAATTGTGAGCACCCAATTTGTGGAAGGCTGTAGAGGACAGTGGGATCCTAAAATCCATCAGCAGAGTATCTGGTCAGAATAAGCCACTGACAGATCTCCTCCAGCTATAGGCAAAGGTTGAACAGCCTGACTATCAAACATGGTTCACTACTATCCTGATTTTTCTGGATCGAACATAATACTGGGTCAGTTGACTGCCCTCAAGATCCAGCCTGAGTTGTTCAAGGAAAAGGAATTTCTTCCTGATTCCATGACAAAAATTTTCTTCCCTAACTTTTTAAATATTGATGGTGTTCTTTTGTTCCCTTACATATTATTTGCATTTTATCTTTATATTACTATTGTTTACCCTTACCATTTTACTTTGTTTTTTTGTTCTTTATTTTATCTCTTGGGTTTACCAGCTTGTGAAGCACAGAAAAATAGGATGCATATAGGTAATAACTGAGGTAAGGGGTTTGCAGGGGGGTGGGGGTGGGGGTGCTTTGAAACCTCAGGCAGATCTCTGAAGGAAAGAGGGCTTTCTATATCCATAAAGAATTACAGTCTTGGAAATCCATGTTGGCAGTTCTACTCTGTGCTACATGGTTGTTATGATAAGGAAAGAATGATTGAGGGAATTGTAAAAGCAGATGTCTATACTTTATCCTGGGTTATGGACTATACCACAATAATTTTTAATTGGCAGGGGGAATCAGTAATTTTTTTCTGAAAAGAAGTAGAAGCCAAATGAATTTTCCAACCTATGAACCATTTACAAATTAATTCACTGAGTGATTCAACCAACAAATATTTGTTCAACACAATAGATTTGCAGCACATGCAAAACATCTGTTCTTCTGTGGTTTACTTACTTTGGGTTTTTCTTTTGGGGGGCATCACTGCCCTCTGGTGGTTGTGGGAGCTACCCAGCACTGCTCCTAGGAGCTGCCACTGGATTTGAACCGCCAAGCCCGAGGGCCGCAGTCCCACACTCAACCACTTATGCCACCGGGGCTCAGCCCAGTTTCCTTCCTTTGTATCTTGAAAAATATTACAGAAGAAATCACACAAATATATATGTATTTGACATTGGGAAAATTCTGAAAGAAAAGCTTTTAATAAGGAATTTTAACCTAATTTAGAAACCTAAAGAAAAGACTCCAGAGAGAAGAAAAGAAAGTGGAACATGTTCCGGCCCACTAACCCCCAAGAATGGTATTCTTGCTCAGAGCAACCAATGCATAGACAGGATCATAGGACCAGCCCCACCATGAGACAAGACCTCACTCACTGAGCCATGGCGCTACAAGAGACAAAACTGGAGGCACAGTGCAGGAATTGTGCCCAGTCTGACCTCATGACACAGAAGAAATGCTAAGGGTGAGCAAAACAGCAGCAAGGGAAGAAAAGCAATGAAGTCCCTGGGGAATACCAAACATTGACTTTGGGCCCAGATGTGGCATCCCATTGGACTCAAGGAGAAAACACTTCAAAAGGCCAACAAAGAAAGCTGGTGTTAACAAACCCTGGGAAATGGGAACAGCGGTCTCAAACTAATCACTAGGAGAGTACAGGATGCCTAGCAGGACTTGATCAAGAGCAATGTAACTGAGAATAATTACTGAAACCAGAATGAAGGCCAAACAGGCTAGTGGGACAAGAAGAAAGTAACAGGAAATAGAGGAAAGATGTAGGAGGCAAAGGCCATTTAATAGAGGTCTAAAATATAATACATAAGTACATACATTTATACATATAAGGATAGGGAAATAAATCTATGTAGATATATTTATATGTTAAGTATTAAGATAGAAGACAGACTTTGGGCCTCTACTCAAGTAACACTTTGTTACTAATAACCTGGAATGTTGTGATGCTCCCCTTCCCAACACAATCTCTGAAGACAAAATGAGTGCATAAAGAAAACCGATGTTGCATGATTATCAAAATATATAGTGTCTGGGGTCTTAAATGCTGGGAGATAAACAAGCAGCCCTCGAGTTGAGAAGCAACAAAGTCCACATGGAAGGTGCACATCAGCTTATGTGATCATGAGGTGTCACTGGGATCAAGTATCAGGCATCAAAGATCCAGAACAAAAAATCATATCAATGTGAATGAGGGGGAGTGCAGAGTGGAGACCCAAAGCCCATCTGTAGATAATTGTACATCCTCTCACAGAAGGGTCACAATGAAGGGACAAGTCAATCAGGATTCAGTATAGCACCTATGAAACAAATTTCCTCTAGTCCTTTAAAGCTCCCTCCCTACCATTATCATGAGCCCAATTCTAAATTACAAATCTGTCTAGACCAGACCACATCCATGGGTACAGATCAGACCTGAGAACACATGGAATTCAGGACAGATAAACCCTTCAGGACTAATAATGAGATAGTGATCCCAGGAGAATAAGGGGAATGTAGGGAAAAAATGGGGAACCAAACACAATGATCTACATATAACCCCCTCCAAGGAGGATGGACAACAGAAAAATATGTGAAGGGAGAAATCAGTGAGTGTAAGACATGAAAAAAAATCTATAAATTATGAAGGGTTCATGAGGGAGGGAGGGTCGGGATGTGGAGGGGGATGAGTAGCTGATATTAAGGGTTCAAATAGAAAATGTTTTGAAAATTATAATGGTAACATATGTACACATATGCTTGACACAATGGATGGATGTAGGGATTGTGAGAAGAGCTATACAAGCCTCCAATAAAATTATTCAAAAAAGAGGAACTAAAAAAAGAAAAATAAAGAAAAAACAGAAAAAGGAGCATAGAAACAAGAAAGAATCATTCCTTAGATGTCAAAGTCAGAACATGACCAGACTGACACCTTGATACAAAATTTTTATTCTCAAGAAGTATGAGAAAATAAATTTCATTTGTTTTGCTACCTCATTTGAAGTACTCTGTTCCTTAGCCCTAGAAAATTAACATAACTGGTTTTTGTAATAGATTATGTCAGTATAGATGAAGCAGAGTCAGGCAATTTAGGAAACATTCAGAGTTCAGATCTGGCATTACTCGAAGATAGATTGTACTGTGGGTGAGAGAAATAGGGTGGTTGGGGTCACTTTGGATATCCTGAAGCTAGAGTTCTTGTGAGATACTCAAGTGGAAATGCTCATTAGGCACCAGACATACAAATATGGATATATAGCATACAAGTAATTAAGAGAAATTTGAACTACAGATATGCCAAACGCCAAACTCATTGCAATCAAGTCAAATGTAATTCACAGTGACCATGTGGGGTGAAGAAGAGTTGTCCCTAGGGTTCTCTGAGGCTGTACATCTTTATAGGAGCAGAAAGTTTCCTTTCTCCCATGGAGATACTGGTGGGTTTAAACTGCTGCCCTTTCCATTAGCAGCCCACTGATAATCCTCTACACAACCAGAGCATTCCATATGGGCATAGAACCCCAAATGAAACACACCACCACATCAAGTTGATTTAGACGGACTCAAAGCAACCCTATGGGTCAGAGTTGACTTGTCTCTGTTGGTTTCGCAAATTTAAATCTCTGTGAAAGTAGAAAAATCCATCTTCCATGCATGGAGAAGCTGGTGGTTTTGAAATGCAAATCTTTTTTGGTTATCAGCCCAATGAGTAAGTCACCATACACCAGGTCTAATAAATGAAGATAGATAACAATATTACTTCACACATATATTGGGCAAACTCAATATAGATGGTGGCTAACCATGGTTATAAGTTAGACTGCTGACTACAAGGTCTGAAATTGAAAGCAGGGCTTTCTACTCCTGGAAAGAGTTATTCTGGGCTAAGCCCTGGTGGCGTAGTGGTTGAGTGCAGGACTGCGGCCCACAGGCTTGGCAGTTCAAATCCAGCGGCAGCTCTCTAGGAGCAAGGCTGGTTAGATCCCACAACCACCAGAGGGCAGTGATGCCAAAAACAAACAAACAAAAAGAATTACTCTGGGAAACCCTGACCTATAGAGACGTTTTTTGGCATTGAATCAAAGATAGGGAGAGAGAGCAATACCTGAGCAATCTGCTCTTCTACTTGTCCCCTGAGAAAGGAAAAAACTGATCTCATTTCCAAGCCTCCTAAGTTGTATGAATTAAAAGACGTTATTGCCTTGATTCCACTCTCCGGACCTGTGCATCCTCACAGACAAGGTCCCACCGCTATTTCTAAGGCTTTCTGTTGACGGATTTTTCAGAAATACACCATTATGGCCTTCTTCCTGATCTGTCCTCACCGTGTTCTTGTTGGGTGCTATCAAGTTGGTTCTGATGCAAAACGATTGATACTCTGTGCAAGCCAACAGACTACCCAGTCCTGCACTGTCCTTAAAAGTGTTCTTATGTTGGAACCCATTGGTAAAATCAGTGTGTAAATCCATCTTGTCAAAGGCCTTCCTAGTTTTCACTGTCCTTCTACCGTACCAAGCGTGATGTCCTTCTCCTAATAACTAAGCTGAAATTGCCACCTTTGCTTTAAGGATCATTCTAGTTGCACATCTTCCTTCTCAAGATGCCTTGAGACATGTTCTGCTCACTTCTTTGACTTCAGCGTGTGTAAGTCTTTCAAGTAACCCTGGTGTTGGATAAGGGTAAGACTGCTAACCTCTGCTAACCTCAAGGTCAATGACTCAAGCCAACCTCTGCTTTACAGGAGTAGTTACCTATTCCTATAAAGATGAACAAGCTCTGAAACCCTTTGTGGAATAACTATAACTTCAAATTGACTTGATGGTATGAGGGAGTCAATCCCACAGAAAGAACGAAGGGTATAGATGGTAGCAATACCTAGCCATTGCTAGAAGTGACCAGGCATATATACCTACCTTGTGAATATCCAATCATTGTAGGATTTCCTAGGTGGTAATTATACTAGAGTTTAATATAACTCTTTCAGAAAATATACCACTTAGAGAAAATAAGTTCCAATAACAAAATGCTTCTTGCCATAATTCTAGGAACAGGGCTATCTCCCAGAAAGACATTTATAGTAATCAGCAGATAGGAAGATCAGCTATAAAAAATGAGCATCTTTCTCCTATCCAAACACAAGATGAAAAAAAAATCCCCAGAGCAGGTTATAATTAATTTCAAGAAACTGAGTAGGTGAATGTATATTATCTATGTTCACACATTTGACATGTGTCTAAACTTTTGTGCTTTTCAGTTTTTAGCACAATCCTTAGGAATACCATTCTCGTCAATCAGCCAGTAACTGCCTACACACAGTTCTAAGCACAATTAGTTGAAAGCTTTAGTTCTCTTAACCAGCATCATGCTCTTCTATACCAAATCCCTTGATTTCGTAAAGAAAAAAATGAAACAATGTGTGGGGGTAAGAAAGAGGTCTTGAAATACAATGCAAAATTTTTTCATAAATAGTAGATATGTAACTAATAGGTAGATACATATCATATGTACACAATTTAAATTTTGTGTGCATCCGTCAAACCAAGATCATCTCTTTTTTTTCCTAGCCCATAACATGAAGATTTCCACTGACACCACACATGATTGCATGGATTAAATTTTTATGAAGTACAATATACTGAGAACACAAGGAGAGTGTATAATGTAAGGGCATTTTTCATTATCTCTTATGAAAATTTTAACTGAGCAGGAATCATAATCCATTAACCTTACAGTAGAGTTTACACATTTTCCAAGTTCAAGACCACTGATGACATGTAGCTCATGTAATGTTGCATAGAATATTAGGCTGTGAACTGTAAGATTACTGGAAAGTTTCAGAATTTATGTGAGACTGTTTTACTCTATCAATATGGAGTGGGAATACCTGCAGGACAAGAAATCCTCAAAAATTCTTGAGAATTAAGTCCTCATATGTGATGCTACTCTCATACATTAAATACTAAACAATGGGGGCCATAATTAATTCAGATTAAAAATCTTGGTGGAGGGAGATTATAAGTGGTCCTAACTGATCAACTCTAACCACTCTGAGTCTCAAATTATCAGAATGACTGTCTATTTTGAACTAGTCAAGTCTTTTCTTCTGAGGAATGGCACCAGCATACCCAAGACACCCAAGGGCCCAAAAGATTCCTCTCTTTCTTTCACCAGTCACAGACACTGGTGGGTACATCCAAGCAATAGAATGTATCTTGAATAGGAAAAAGAAATCTTATTGATTTACATATAATTTTAAGATCATTTAGTTAAGATGTAAACATTTCTTACCTAATAACAGTTTATCCAACCAAAAAGTGTATATTGTCCTAAATCCTTACTATATATAGTCAAAAACTAATAAGCAGACAGATTTTTTTTCTATCAAAAATGACACATTGAGACTTGACAAGGTTGATCAGATCCTTAGTGGTCAAATTATTGTGCTGCATAAGGAGTTATTTACACATAAGTATTTTAATTTTTAATATAGAGATAGTTGAAATTTTTATGATTTGTTTTATTGTAAGCAATGAGAACCATGAAAGTTTTCTCCACCCCCCTCTTTTTGATCTAATTGGAATAGTCATTCTAACTTGTATCAACTCATATACAAAACCATAATTTGTAATAACCATCACACAAATAATATTCACCTATAATTATGGATTAAATACCATACAACAAGAAGAGGACACATCTCATTCAACTTAAAGATGTATAAAAGCAACTAGAGTAAATTAATATGAAACAGAGTTAATAATATAAATATTAAGTTGTTCATTGAAATTGACTTTTTTCTTTTCCTTGTTGTATGTTAATTTGAAATTTTTACAATGTATGTTATTGCAATGTGAATAGTTTATAACTTATTTTAATATTAATTTCTAAAATATATCAACTTTGATACAATCTCAGGTGCTCTATAATCATAAAATGTATAAACACTGACATATGACCTTCTAGCTCTTTGGTTCTCAACCTTCCTTATGCTGTGACCCTTTAATACAGTCCATCAGGTTGTGCTGACCCCCACCCATAAAATTATTTCCATTGCTACTTGATAACTGTAATTTTGCTACTGTTATGAATTGTAAATATGTGATATACAGAATGCATTTTCATTGTTATGAATTGAACATAATTACATAAATAAAGTATAGTGATTAATCACAAAACAATATGTAATTTTATATTGTGAAATACTTATGTGTTTTCCAATGGTCTTAGGTAACACCTGTGAAAAGGTCATTCAACCCCCAAAGGGGTCACAACCCATAGATTGAGAACCACTACTCTAGCTTGTAGAAAAATATTAATACTGGAAATTTCAAAAAGTTAAATGGCAAATTGTATTTTTCATTTACTTGTTCTGTATCTTTTACATGACAAACTCACCTAAAATCACAAAAGAAAAGTTTTCTTAGGTTTCCATTTCTGAAAATACTCGTGTATACTTACAATGGCCCACATGTAACTTCATGCTTCTTTCTCTTGGGCAGCTTACTGGCATTTTCTACCTCAAAGTCTTTTACTCCTCCCCCTCTGCCATGCACCACCACTGTTCTCTGCCCAGGAACCACATGGTCAACCCCATTAGATGGAGCACAGCTCTGCTTATAAGTAATCTTGCCAAAGCCACAAATGATATCCAATGCCTAAGAAAAAGAACTTTTAATATATAGATGTGATCATTTGACCCCAGAATTTCTACCGTTCCTCACCTCTTACTACTTCCTAGAACAGTTCTTTTCAAACACCTATAATAATCTGTGTGAAATCAGTTGGGAAGGCTTGTAGTCATGACTCGAAGAAATAAACCTAGTTTTGACAGGAAAAAAAGGTGTATAATTTTAAAAAACCTGTTTTCTTTCCTTCAGTCTAGCATATTAGCAATTTTACACACTTTTCAATGTAGAGAAATCTGCCCTTACATTTATCCTACCTCCAAAGAAATTAAGCAACTGTTCATTCTCTGATTGCACCTTGTGCTTTGACACTCTGCATATGTCCTTCCACCTGAATAGCTTAGCCTCCCATCTCTACCCAGTGCACATGCCTCCCATCTCCTCTTAAGGTGTAAGCTCTACTGAGGATCATATCACATGGACAACAAAGATTGAAAACATTCCACAATGTTTTATGAACAAGCAAGCTGAAATATAAAAAAAACTCACTGCTATTGAATTGATTGCTATTCACAGTCACTGCAACTCTCCATGGGAGTAGAAAGACTTGTCTTTCTTCCACAGATTGGCTTCTAGTTTTGACCTGCCTACCTTTCTGTTATCAGACCAAGGCATACCCCCTTACACCACCAGGGTTCTTACTTATTTGAGCACAAGTGCACAGATTAACTTCGCATGTGTAACCTTAACGGATGTATAGCTATAAAGTTCAGAGCAAAGAAGAAAGAAAGAGAATATTCAGTTTGGGTATTGGATGAAGAACAGAGTGGATCTTCATGGAGGAAGACAGAAACTTTATCAACATTGTAGCAAGAGACTTCCATACATGCTATCTACAGAAAGACGTATGACATAGGAGAGTACCCCTCTCTTCCCAAAATAAGGAATTTTTTTCAAAGCTATGCATTTAATTTTTTTTTATTTACAAAACAACCTATCACCACCAAAGTACTCTCCCTTACACTTAATAAAATTGTCAAATCTGTGTTTCCATTCCCGGAGACATTTTTCAAACTCATCTGTTTGGACACCAGACAACTCCTGTCTCATTTTTTTTCACCTCTTCTACATTGTCAAATCACTCTCCTTTCCTCTTCCATCTTCATTCGCAGAAACAAAAAGTTAGTCTCATGGAGCGAGATCAAGTAAAGTGTTAGGTAAGAGAGGCATGCAGTTTGGAGACCCACACTGACACATGAGATGTCTGCCTGAGTAGGTGCACTGTTGTGGTGAGAAAACCAGACTCCATCTACCACAATTCAGGCCTTTTTTGCCACACACTGTTATGCAGTCTTTTTGGAACCTTTAAATAGAAAGGTTGATCAACAGTCTGACCTGTTGAAACAAACTTCAAATCCATTATTCCCCTCACATCAAAAAAAAAATAGCATCGTCTTAATCTTTGATTCCACTTAATGAGGTTTTTTTTTGGGGGGGGGGAGAGGTGTAGATGGCATCTTCCATTAGCTTGGTTGATACTTGCTTTCAGAGTCATAAGAAAAGCACCATGTCCCATCACCAGCAATGACCTTGGAATATATTCTGTGCTACTTTGGAGCTGTTCTTTCAAAGTATATCATGGTTCCCCACGACACTCTTTTTGCTGGTCAGTCAGAATCAGAGGCACAAATTTCACAGCACCCCTTCAAAACCTTTCCAAAATCTGTCATAAAAATTCACTGATAAGTGCTCCAAGATAGTCCAGATAACTCCCCATCTCTGCAATGGTCAGAGGATAGTCTTTGAACACAAGAAAACAAATTTTGCCATTTTTCATCCATTTGGGAAGTTGACAGATGTCCAGAACAAGATTTGTCATCAATTGACATTTCACCTTTTTTGAAGTGAGAAAACAGCTCCTACACTTGAGTTTTTTCCCACAGTGCTGTCCTTGTAGGCTAAGTTTAATATCACAACAGTTTGTGTGTCATTTTTCCCAATCTGGAAACAAAATTTCACAGCATTCTCTTAAGTTGGCCTTCACAAAAAAAAGAGAATCAAGCAAACTGCTTTTATGAAAAAAAATCACTGTGATCAGAGAGAACCTTCCCAGACAATACCACTGGGTGCACTCACTCAGAATAAGTTGCTTAATGATAGCATAGTGGAAAAAATACATGCTACTCTTCCCAGTGGAGCTTTTTTCTGCCTTTTTCATTTTTGGCTTTTGGAGTGGGGGAAACAGGGGGTACCCCTTGTAAATATTGCCATAAATATATGACAAGCAAATCAAGTTTTTTGTTTGGATTGAGAAAGGAGGAAAACTAGCAGGGATCCTCAAAGTGGGTTTCTAAGACTTTGAAAAATATGAATTCTTAGAGAATCCTTCCCAGATGTGCAAGATGTTTATGAGTTGTGCTGTGATCCTCATGGTTGGCTGTTGGTGACTGCCTCGGGAGAAAGACAGGGCTCTCTATTCCCATAAACGCATACAGTCTCAGAAAGTCAAGAGACACTTCTACATGGCCTGAGTTAGCATCGACACAAAGACAGTGAGTTTGGTTAGAGTTTTTTCCCCAGACACTCAACATATTTGTCTTTTAAGAATATTGTCTTCAATTTGACCTTCCTGTATTATCAAAGTGCAGGTTCTTCTTTGCCTTTTTCCTCACACATCTGCAGAAATCCCAATTCTCTTATGGGTCAGTGCTCCTTAAGGTAAAAATTCCTTTTTAGCTGCAAATATTTTTAAATTATTTTATTGGGGGCTCAGAAACTCTTTTCACAATCCATACACACATGCAATGTATGTCAAGCACATTTGTACATTTGTTGCCCTCAACATTCTCAAAGCATTTGTTATCTATGTAAGCCCTTGGTTTCAGCTCATTTTTCCCCTCCCTACCCACTCCCGACTTCATCATGAGCCCTTGATAATTTACAAATTATTATTATCTTGTCATGTCTTACATGATCTGATATCTCCCTTTACCCAATTCCCTGTTGTCCATATCCTGGGGAGGAGGTTATATGTAGATCCTTATAATCAGTTCCCCTTTCCTACCCCACCTTCCCTCCACCCTTCTAGTATAGCCACTCTCACCACTGGTCCTGAAGGGATCATCTGTCCTAGATTCCCATATGCTTCTGGTTCCTTTCTGTACCAGTTTATATCCTCTGGTCTAGCCAGATTTGTAAGGTAGAATTGGGATCATGATCGTGCAGCAGAAAAAGCATTGAAGAACGAGGGAAAGTTGTATGTTTCATCATGTCTACACTGCACCCTGATTGGCTCATATCCTCCCCAGGACCCTTCTGTAAGGGGCTGTCCCATTACCTATAAATGGACTTTGACTCCCCAATCTGTACTCCCTCTCATTTATAATTATATAATTTTTAATTCTTTGATGCCTGATACCTGATCCCTCATGATCACACAGGCTTGAGGACTTCTTCCATCTGGGCTTTATTGCTTCTGAGATAGATGACTGCTTAATTACCTTCAAGCCTTTAAGACCCAGATGCTATATCTTTTGATAGTCAGATACCATCAACTTTCTTTACCACTTTGCTTATGCACCCATTTGTCTTCAACAATCATATCAGGAAGGTGAGCATCATGGAATGCCAATTTAAAAAAGCAAAGTGTTCTTGCATTGAGGAAGTACTTGAGTGGAGACCCAGTGTCCATCAGGCAGCAAATATTTACAAAATAATTATACTATTCCTTTTATCAAGTCATAATTGTAAACCCCACACCCATCTATTACATTTAAAAATCATATATGAAAATTATAATATGTTTATATTATTTGGCCAATTGTATATTAATGTTTATAATGATGTCTTATAATAGGAAACAAGGTTAATACTGAAAGTCGTTGGTTATGTCAAAGAAAGTAATTTCAATTTGTAAATGATTTCTGTTGCAGAGAAATATACTAAGGTGATCAATAAAAGTTTTTCAAGCATAGAACCATAATACATTAAGATAAAATTCACTGGGGGAACTGTAATGAAAGTACAAGTTCAAGGAGAATAAAGAACAGTGTAAAATTTTCAACTCTTACATTTTGCACACACTTTCTATTATAAACAAGATTTATATATTATACATAAAATGGATAATGTTAAGTATCAAATCACTATGTGGTATTTTGTATCATTTAGAATTCACTTATAGGTGAAATACATCTTTTCAACTTAAAATATTGTTCAATTTATTACAAAAAATTATAATCTACCTAAAATGTGTAACGTACACATAATTTTATGCTATTTTTGGATATACCTGAGGAAAAAAACAAACAAGCTTAAGGCTAAAATGATAAAACTTGGGACTACTAGTTACTATCCTAACGAGTGGATTAGAAAAGGAAGAAAAGCAGGAGGTGTTTCCTAGGTGCACACGTGTACACACACCCTCCTTCCAATCTTCACCTCACCTCTGACAGAACTGGTGACTGATCCTAGGGAAAGACTCTGAAGATGTGGAACCTGAATTCCCCCAGAAAAAAGTATCCTGTCCAGACCCTTGACTGAGGCACATGCCCATTATCAGAGGGACAAAAAGGGAGGAGCCCACCAAGGCAGTGGCCAGAATGCCCAGGAAGGGGAGGTGCGTGGAGGCAAGTACCACGTTGAGAAAGACAAAGCTATTGAGAGCCACAGCTTCAGTGAGGCACTTCCGAAGCAGAGCGGCTGAGAGGTGGTGCTGTGAATGGCTAGAGAGAGGAAGGAGCTCCACAGAAAGCTGGAAAGATGGTGCTGTCAGCCATTCTGACAGATGCGGTGGAACATTTGTGAGCCCTTCTGGGCATTGTCGTAGAGAGAGAGGTGGGGCTCCATGATTGAGCGAGGGCTGGGGACTGAGGAACACGATGGTGTGGCCCCGAGGCTGGTGCCTGGGTTCCTTGACTCATAAGCTGAAGACTTCTACGTGTGCATCGGCTACATGCATATAATTTTACTCCAGGAGCTTTGAAAATTCCCCTGAGAATTGCTTCCACTCCGTCCTCTTCAATCATGATGTCAAAATCACACAAGAAGGCTAAGAAAATATTTACTTAATTAAGGTTTAAACAGGCGCAATTGGAGAAAAACAATAGCTTGAGAGGCTAAAATTTTTCATGTTGATTCTCCACATTAATCAAATCCTGAAGATAATGACTTAATCTTCTACTTCATTTACCTGGGTAGATCAAGCTGCCTTCATCTGAGGACTCCTAGACCACAGCACATCACTGGGCCATTTGCAGACCAGGCAACCGCAGACAGACCAGTCAAGCAGCTGTCCTATGCAGATCAACGACAGTGGTATGATTTAATTTAATCAAAGCATGTCCGAAAATAAATTATTTTCTTTTAGCCACACTCAAATATGCATATCTTCACATATATGCCAACAAACAAATTCACTTGGGATGGTGGATGACTCGTATGATACAGACAGTAGCCAAACTAGTGAGCTTCTGCAATTTATTTCCGACAAAAGGAAAGGCCCTCAAATTTCCTCTGGACACATCTTTATCCACACCTGGAAACAGTGTACTGTGGTTTGGAAAAATGAGCCCTCCCTGGGAGACAGCTAACCTCAATTCCAACAGAGCTTTACCATTTATTATTTGTTAGACCTTGGCACCTCATGTACTTCCCCTATAAAATGGAAACAGTGTCTGACTACAGGCTGGTTTAAAAGAATGCAGATAAAATGGGATGGAATATTATTTTCCACTTCTTTTGATACCTTGAGACGTTGCATCACAACATAAAGTGCTGGCACTTGAATGGGCTTTTTTTAAGACCTAGGAGCAAAAGAACAATGAAATAAAATAGAAACATAAGAGATTAAGAACTTTCTCTCATGGACTCAGCAATAATACCAACATTAGAAAAAGCAGGATACTGCAAATTATATGAATCTAGGCTAATTGTTCAGGAGCTTTTTCTGGTTCCAATAAACACTTAGAAACTTAAATCACTTTTATTCTTGAATATTAAATCAAATACATCTAATTTGGCCTAAATTGATCTCCCATCATAAATAAATGAGTCACATAAGAATATTAATTTTTAAAGAACACATGCAAGCAGATGAGTTTATTTTAAGGAACCAGCTTTATTTTTCTTAAAAGCAACTACACACTGTACAAATGCCATTGGAAAATATTTGGGTAATAATAGAGATGATGAAAATATTAACAATTAGCTAGGACTTTCTGATTCTGATAGATATAGATGACATATTGAGCGATAGATATCAGCCTTCATTCCATGAAGTCATTCCATCAGTCATTCCATGAAGCATTACTATTAAGGTTTTTCTCACGGTAAGGTTGAGCAGCATGAGGAACAGAGAGGTCTTCCAAGTAGAACGTGCAGAGGTAAGAAGAATGTCCAAGTCTGCAGATGTAATCAGTAGACTGATCGTAATACATGTTCTAGAAACTATCTATGAGATGTGAAGAACTAGGATGCTTAAAGCACCTGTCACAAGAATCTTTCCCCTAATGTTCTCTCTCCAGGTACATGGAGCTGTTATAAAAGAGAAAAGAAAAGAAAAACTAGAATATTGGGCATAAAATCAATCAATTTAAAAAAAATTAGATACCCTCTTAGTCTTTTGGTGGTATGACTTGACGCACATTAACATAAAAGTACAAAATAAATTTTAAAAGAAAATAAAGAACACTGGGAAGATTTGAGGGGCTTTGTTGGGTTTATTTTTATTTGTCTCGGGCTTGTTCATACCAACAAAGAAAGTAATACTAGCTAAAAGGAAATATAAATGAGGAGCTTTAAATGCACACCTATTTTGTTTTATTTTTCTAATAAATTGTTTTATCAATTATCAAGTACATGTTTTATATTCAGTCCCTATTTACTAAATCAGGATATGAAACAGTAACTCCTCAATGCATGAAATGGCAAAAATATGATGGATAAAGACTGAGCTTGGATTCTTCTTTATTTCCATTTCTCAGTTGTGGCATGTTTCTCAGAACTGTGTAAGAACATGAATGCTATTCTCCAGGGGCAAGACAATCATCTCTAATCCAAGCCTTAGATTTCAACATGATCATCAGTTGTTCAGTGACACTTCAAAAATTCAGCTTGCATAACTGTCAAATTCCGCACGTGTGCCTGGGAGCTCTAATTCCTACCTATCAAGCATTCATCCCTTCATCGAACAAAAGTGACGATGCTCATTAGTTATCTCTATGAAAAGAAAAAGAAAATGTGAAACAGCAGAATCCCTGTTGTAAAGTGCTATCTTAAATTCAAGGGGAGGAATAAGAGGGACCATCAGTCCAAAGATCATTCCCGGGAGGTGGAAATAAGGCACTTCCACTGTCCTTACTCCTCCCCATAGATTCTCATCCCCGCTGTCCAGACATGGCACTCTCTACTCCGCTCTCAGGTTTGGGGATTCATTAAAGCAGTCACAGAGAAGGTATGGGCCATAGTCACAGTTGTGAGGTTTATTAGAAGTGACAGACCCCAACTTGGGATCGGGATCAACTTGCAAATAACAGGATACAGCTCAGGAAACAAAATACAGCTCTTCAGTCCGGACAACATCCAACCAAGATTGCTCTCATTGCCTTCTCTTGGCTATGTCTGCTGCTGGGCTCTTCCTTGACCATGTCCATTTGGGGCCTACATGCACCCACGCTCAACTGTGGCAAGCATTTCATTTCTTCAGCCACACAGGCAAGTGCCAAGAGCTCTCTGCCAGAAAGCCTCCTGCTCTATGACCCTGAACTCTCCCATTCTGTTTCAGCAAGCCCACTGAAGCCACCTTGCTCCAGGAACTAAGACGTCCCCAACAACCATCTCACCCTGATCTGGTTCATACCACTTAGCCTGCAGCCACTAAGACTGCTAAAGCCATTTCTTGATATCCTGAGAGGTTCAGTTAGCCCTTTCAAGTGTAGGAGGTACTTAGCACTGGGATTCTGGGTCCAAAAAATGCAGTGCAGTGCAATTTCTCTTCTCAATGAGATTCTCCCTTAGTTACCATGAGATTGGCCTTTTCATAATACAACTCTTTTTGTCAAGACCACAAACTGACCACTGTTCTCAGTAGAGCATATTCACATAATTCTCATAGTCAATGAAAGTACAAGGGTTTATGAGTCTTATTATTGAATACCTTTGCAAAAGTGTAGCCGAGCAAATCATCCTGGCAGAACTATAAACCTAAGGCCAAAAGTCCATATAAAGAGAGTAGCACATTAATTCATACTTAATGTAATAATTGCACTTTGAAGATATTCAAATCACAACAAAGTTAGATTTTCTAATATAATAAATATTGGACTTATTCTACGCTTTTAGAAAACTGTATCTGTTTATTAACCGATATCACAATTCCAAATTCTTTCAGTTTCCAAGCCATTTTTGGTGTTTACACATGAGATCACCATAAATCAGAATAGACTCAAAAGCAAATAGACTCAAAAAATAGTCTATCAGAATATCAGAATATCAGTCTATCAGAATAGACTCAAAAGTGTTCTGTTTTGTGTGTACTTATCATGTGAAATTGGTCCTGGTAAAATCCCACTCCTCCCATAGAACCACAATCTAATGCTCCTCATATGGTATATTTGTGTAATTTTCATATTAAATGAGAATACAAGAGCTTTTTTTTTTTTTAGGCATCACTGCCCTGGTGGTGGGAGTAGGAGGCCCAGCCTACGCTCCTGGGAGCCAGAATTGAACCTCTATCCCAGTGGGCCACAGTCCCGCGCACAACTACTATGCCACCGGGGAGAATACAAGAGCTTTATCATAACACAGTGAGACAATAGAAATTAAGCAAGTAGTTTGTATGACGAGCACAGCTTCTGACTACAGAAAGCCTGTTGCTGAGATTTTTCAGCACTGACGGAGAACAGATTCTGTGCAAGCGATGAAGGAATGTTGAAAAGTGTTAAAATGATAGGGTGATATGGGGGAGAGATATACAAAAGGGTTATAAAATAATGAAAGTGAAATGATGGACTTAATTTGAAAATAAAGAAAATGTACCAATGACTTAATATCCAGAAGTGCTTGATTTATTGATCTAAAAGGTATCTTTCTTATGACTTTTTCATTAAATAAAAAACTTTTCCATTTGAAGAGCAGGTTTCATGAAAAACCTAACTTTATATTCATAGATTAACATTTATATTTCAAAGGCAAATAATAGGTTCCAAAGTTTATTACATTATCCTTCCTTTTCATTAAAACTACATGCTGCAAAGATGGAAATCTAAAAATAAAGATAAAAACTGAAAAAATTTAAATATCAGTCCCTTGTGTGTCCACAATCATTTAATTACTAGCACTGCACCAACACTACATGAAGATATAATATACACAACTTCTACACATCATAATTAATGTTGTAGACCCTAGGATGTATTTTGGAAAATTACTACAAGCAAGCGTTTTTGTTAATCACTTTATGCCACAATAAAAATTATGTATTTCCAAAATGGATAGCTTTACACTATTGAATATGTAAATGTGAATAGTATGTAACCAATTACAGGTATTATATATGACATATTTCACAGTGAGAAGCCATCAATATTATATCAACAACATTACCTAATCATTCAAAGGGAAAAAGAGGAGCAGGCAATTGCTGTTTAGCTCTCTAAAGCTTTCAAGCATCTCTATTTTCATAAAATTGTTTTATGGCATATATGATAATCATCCTATTCCCCTGGACCATTTCCTTTAATTCTTAATTTAAAATATTTTTATTATTTATTTTAAAATAATTAGACTATGATGTATGAACCCACAAAAATGATTTTAAAAAGAGAGAAAATAGTTATGGCAACATATGTACAAATATGCTTAATACCATTGCTGTACAAATTGTTATAAGAGCTGTAAGAACCACCAGTAAAATAATCTCTTAATGAGATAATAATAATAATAATAATAAAGAGCTGAGTTAGCAAAAAGAAAACAGATTATGAAAATAAATTTAAATATCTGTCTTATCCAAATTTTTTACATGTTTACCTTTATTAATAATTATGTGACTACAACAATATTCTTTCTGTAAAGAAAGCTAACGGTGACATGGGCTCACCATGTTTGGAGTGGTAACAGATGATGTAAACAGGATACTTTAACAATGGATAACCTTATGTATTATCAGTGCTAGGGGTCAGTGGTAAATGGAGCAGATAGTTTCCATGTTGTTTAGAGAGTGCAACATAATTAGAAAAATATCAATATAAAAATGGAGCTCTATAAATGAAAAATTACACAGAGAACAAACATAATTGTTTGAAAACGAGTCAAGCTCAAGCATATAATATGCAATATGTAGTTTAAGAAAAATTTCATGTAAGATATAACTTTAGTTAGTGTAGTGTTATATTTTAAGTTAGTGTAGATTTGGTGTTATTTTAAACCTGCTTCTTTAGATAGTTACAATATTTTTAAGACGGCACTGGTTATATGACTTTTTCTCTTAAAAGTACTAATAAGAATAATGAAAAAACTATCAGTTGAAGATGACGTGCCATCCTTTGCAAGACACATCTAATATGCAGAAATGTGAACATATGAGAAACTGCAGCTTGGAGTCAGTTAAACTCAATGATGAAAAAAATATCTTCAAATTCTCTCAATAGTCTAGCTTACATCATCTTTGTATCATTGACCATCTCATGCACAAGGCTAGTAGGATGACTTCTTGGCAGCAGGTTTCTTTACTTCATCCCCAACCTTCTGTACCTGTAACTCTTTTCACAATAGACCCCAGAAGCTTTAAGTAAATATCTATGTGGTTTCCATAACTATATCTCTATGGTTATACCATGGTTATGTATAATCATTGAGGCTAAAAAGAGCTCACACATTTCTGAAGTGCTTTTTTTTGCTTCTTTTTTATTATAGATGGTCTTTCCCATTGGGCACATTAATATGTGTCTCCTTACCAGTTAATGATTAGGGAAAGGAGAGTAAATCTCTTTGTGGACTTACAGTATGGACACATAAAGTACTCCTTGCTACTAAGTGCCTTCTTACAGTATCCACCTACTTGACTCTTGTCACACAACTAAAACTGAAGTAATTGATAAGAAGAAAAATAACTGGTAAAGAAAAAGGTTACTTTACTGGAAATACAGAGTACGAGAAAGTATTGCCTGCAGAGGCACTAGAACAACAAAATGTGTATAAGTTTACCCAGTCTTCAAATTCCCTCATAAGGCGCCCTACTGATGATACTTCAATTGGAATAATGGTGCCGTTGGGAGATTTTGATTCCCTCTTATTCTTCACGACACCCCCAAAAGAGCTATGGAGTCTCAGAATGTAGTATTCCTTTGTTCAAAACATACAAATAACCAACTCCCACACACTCCTGGTCAGTACTGTCAGACCAACTAAAACAAGAGACAAGCTCTCAGACAAAACAGTCCACAACACAATGACATTTGGGGCTAGAAATGGCTCTTTTTTCCCTCTATGTGTGCACTTCATTTCCTATTCTTGTCTTTGTGTCATTTGGGGGCAGTTGTGGGAGAAGGAAATAATGTTTTATAAGTTGAGCGTTGTCTGAAGAAATCTCTCAAATGAACCAGGCATTGGGGATTTGGGGAGCTTCCTGAAAGATGTAAAGATAATGCCTTACCATGTCATCAGCAGAATAGGCTCTTGCCATTTCTAGGTCTATTTCAAGTCTACTTGCAAGTGGAATATGTCTACCCAGCTAATAATGTCTAAGGTGTGTGCTTAGGTTTCTTAGTAGAGCTTAGTGATGTCTTACGACAATTTTGTCAGAGAGAAGAAAAGAGTGTTCACTGAGAATTGAGGAAATTTAGTGTTACCACCTCCCTGGAGACCTCTGTAGACGGCCAGTGATAGGAAAGCATTTCTCACACAGAGTGGATGGGGACGCTGGACACTTTCAGCTCAGATCTCACATCATGAAAAATAATCATTAGAAATAATTGCCTACACAGCTTTATTTTTAGGTCTAGAGGGTAGAAGCCTATCGTTTCTTTCATTCTCTCGATGAGGCAGAAAAATCTTCCCTTAGAAATTAACAAAATAAATAATTCAGCTTATTTTTCCAACTGTGGGAAAACTCCCTCTTTTATTTTGAATTGAAAAAGACCTTGTATTTTCCAAATTCGATATTGCTTAAGACTGATACCTGCTTCAACAAGGGGTGGTTAGAATGGTCCTTAGAGCATTCTGACACTGTGCTGTGACAAAAGTAGGAGATATTTTTTATTGATCAAGACCACTTGCAAACATGTGCCTTCAGAACAAACCAAATTCCATGAGATGGTGTTGCCAAGAAAATGGAAGATCTAATCCTAAAAGAAGGGAAAATGGGCGCTCGAGAGACAAAGGTCAAATAAATCTCTCTATATAAAGTTATACAGTGGATATAGACTCATCAGTCCTATTGAATCCACTACTTGTCTCCTATATGTCTTTCATTCTCAATACCAATATAGTCAGCATTCCCCTACCTCTTTCTTTAAGGCTCATCATAGTCACCTAAATACTCCGAGATCAGTCAGCTACATCTGATTCAAACCACAACTTTGGCTTAATATTTCTAAATGATCCCTGACTCCTGATCCATAAAGTAGAAATATATTCCCTATCACCCATTGCAGGTGAGTTACAGCAAAGCTATAAGACAAAATAGAACTACTCCCAAAGTTTCCAAATCTGAAAACATTTCCATAGTCGGATTGTTTCATCTTCCTCCCATAGAGCAGTGGGTGGGATCAAACCACCAACCATTAAGCTACAAGGCCAACAGATAATCCACTGCAATGCGTCCTAGAAATATAGAACTCTATTAACATCTAGTAACTAAATATTATTCATAACAAAGTAAAACATATCTCCTGTGATTTTGTGTTGCTTTGTTTTGTTTTGGGGGGGGCATCACTGCCCTCTGGTGGTGGGAGTAGGAGGCCCAGCCTTTGCTCCCATGGAGCTGGAATTGAAGCTCCATCCCAGGGAGCCGCAATCCTGTGCACAACCACTACGCCACTGGGGCTCAGCCCTATCTCCTGTGATTTTGCTGTTTGTTCTATTAACATACATTCACTCTTTAAAATTTTGTAGAGATTTTTAATGTGGTTTGGGTGAAAGTTCACAGAGCAAATTAATTTCCCAATCAAGAATGCATGCACATTTTGTTTCACGATGTGGGTTGCAATCCCCACAGTGCTGCCACGCTCTGACTTCTTCATCGGATGCCGTTTCTACTTGTCCTCCTTCTGTATCCATTATTGACTCTGAGCTTTATTTTTGAGCAAACATTGGCTTCTTGGTGCCTGTGTCCTGAGGAACCATCGAGTGGAATGCAACTCATAGTGGCCATGTGCCCCACAGAGCAAAATCCTGCCTGACCTGCGCCACCCTCGCCATGTTCCTATATCTGAGCCCCGTGATGCAGCCACTGTGTCAGTCCATCTCAGCTAGGTCCTGCCTCCTGTTCGCTGCCTCCTCGCCTTATCAAACAGTGTCCTTCTCCAGGGACTTATCTCTCCTGATATTTTCAAAGTATGTAAGTGAAAGTCTTGCCACCCTTATCTCTACTTTCTTAGGTATGGAAAGCCACTCTATTTTCAGCTATTAAGTTATGCTAATTTACTAATTTATCAAGATAGCTTTAAATATGAGGGGAATTCAGTCTTAAATTATAGGCTGCTGATTCAATTATTCATATTGTAGTTCCCGTTTGAGACAACTAAATATGACAAAATGCTATCATCTATTTATCACCTGGCCTATGTAGTAGTTACATAATCTGGTGCCAATTTGAGATGATTAAGAGTGAAGAGGTGAAGTTTAGCCTGCCAATCAAGTTGCTGCTTGATGGCATCATTTGGAGATGCGAAGCTCTCGCTTAAACACATGTGTCTATGAATTTTGTTTCTCTAGTAAACCCCTACTAACACAGCCTATTTATCATTTATCTGAATTGCCTCAGAGCAAATGAAAGAAAGTCTCACTTAAACTGACTTTACTGACATTAGTTATTCAGAAGGTTTTTAGTTTCACTTCATTAAGAGGCAAGTCTTGTTCTAATGCTTTTAAAAATCACCATTTAATTGAAGCTACATGTACTCTGGACCTCACATGCATGCAGTACAACATGTAGAAAAGAATAAATCAATTCCATAAAGAACAAGATCAACTTTTCTAGAAGTCCTCATCTTCCACACAACTCACTAAGCCAAATTTTACCAATCCCATTCCTGCACTCATCATTAGTAAACATAATAAACAAATCATTCAGCTAGAAAACTTGACGTAGGCTACCTTTTCATTAGAAAAATGACAGCATGAAATCAGAGCTTCTATAGGAAGGAGGAAGGGAAAATTCCTATTGGATAGTTGGCCATTTACTGCCCTAGGGAAAAAAATCAAAAAATGTGTTTTGCTATAGAACATTAAATGGAATTATAGGAGCTTAGCAAGATATGCCATATGCCAGCTCTTATAGTGTTTTTAATGCCATATTATCATGACAATGAGAGTATGCTATGTACATCATTCCTATGGTCCTGCCAACACTTATCGAAATCTTTTAGAAATATTTGGGTTGTGTGCAATGAAAGTAAAGTAGGTCTTAATCTCCTTTCCTTTACTATTTCTATTTCTTCTATCCCAAATGTTCCTGATTTGTTCCATCTGGTTGAAAGTCGTGAGCAATTCAGGAAAACAACCATATAATACAATTTTTTAATTGTGAGAACTTTAAACATATTTATACATATAAAATATATGTAATATAACCATTTTTATTTATTAAAAATTGGATTAAAAATCACTAAATTGTGCTATAATTCTAATGCAAACTTTATTGACATCTTTCCTATATAACTCTGGTTAACTCCCTAAAGATAATTTTATATTGGGGAACAAATTCAGCTTTATAGTATATTTTCTTTCTTCTTACACATCTCAACTTACTGTTCTAGTTTTCTTTTTTGTTTTTTGTTTTTGTTTTGGGGGTATCACTGCCCTCTGGTGGTGGGAGTAGGAGGCCCAGCCATGCTGCTGGATTTGAACCTCCAACCCAGTGAGCCGCAGTCCCGCGCACAACCTCTATGCCACCAGGGCTCAGCCCTGGTCTAGTTTTCATAGCTTCAATTTTTTAAATTATTTTATTAGAAGCTCTTACAGATATTATAAGAATCCATTAATCAATTATATCAAGTCAACTTACACATATGCTGCCATTGTCATTTCAAAACATTATCTTTCAACTTGAGCCCTTGGTATGTGATTCTCTTTTTTTCCTCCCTTCCCACCCTTCCCAATCTCATGACCTCTTGATAAGTTATATATTTCCATTTTTCATAACTTAGACCGCCTGCTGCATCCCTTCATGCACATTTCTGTTATTTCTCTCACTTGGGTGGGGTGGAAGAGAGTTACGTCGATTATTTCTTTCCCTTCCCTCTTTCCCCAGCCCCCAACCCCATTCCTCCTACTCTTATTGTATTGCTAGTCTCCATTACTCTTTCTGAGGGGGATATCTGTCCCAAATTCTGTGTATCTAAACCTCTTATCTGTACCAAGGTACATACTCTGGTCTAGCAGGATTTACCTCTAGTGAGGTGGAACTGGGGTCATGATAGCAGAAGCGGGGGAGGGGGAATGCAAGAGGGTAAGCATTAAAGAATCAAGGGCCTCACCACCAGGGCAGTGATGCCTAAAAAAAAAGAATCAAGGGACTACTGTGTGCTTCATCAATGATATACTGCACTCTGGATGAGTCATCCATTCGGTGTGACCTTCCTGTGAGGTGAGAGTCAATTGTCTGCAGATGGTCTTTGGGCCTCCACTCTCACCCCTCTCCTTCATATCTCTATAATTGTTTTCTATTTTCTGATACCTGATCCCACCAGCAGCTTGTGATCACCCAAGCTGGTGTGCTTCTTCCTTGCGGACTTTGTTGCTTCCCTGCTAGATGGCGGCTTGTTTAACTTCTGGCCTTTAAGATCCTAGATGCTATATTCACAGCCAGACATTATCAGCTCTTTTCACCACATTTTCATGCACACATTTTGTCTTCAGCAATCGTGTCAGGAAGGTGAATATCACACAGTGGCTGTTATTAGAATAAAGTGTTTTATGTGAGGAAAAACTTAAGTAGAAGCCCAAAGTCCATCTGCTCTTTGATATTTTAACATATAGATATGTTATTAGGTCAATATTTTTATCACTATATAGTAATAATTTATATATGTACATGCCTACATTTATACCTCTATATATAGCTTTTACTTTTTAGTTCTTTCCTCTATTTACTTTTCCTTTCCTCCTGCCCTGCTATTATGTTCACCCTTCATTCAACTCTCAGACGTTCCTCTAGTCATAAAACATGCGTTAAATCCTGACAAGTCACTACATTTAATCCAATGTGATTGACAATATTGAATTTGAGAAAATAACACTAAAATATGTGAAGTTTTCAAAAGTTTGCATTTCTTCTATGATTTGAAGGGCCCAATTTCATGTTTTCAGCCTATTCTAAAGAAAATGCATTGTTCTTATGAAAAAAAAATGGCAGTATGTTGCCTATCTTCCACATGAATGCACTTTATTTTTTTCATAAATCACTTTACTAGGGACTCTTAAGTTCTTATACTAATCCATGCATCAATTGTATCAAGCACATTTATACACATAATGCCACCATCAATTTCAAAATATTTCTTTCTGTTTAAGCCCTTGAAATTAGCTCCTCCTTTTTTCCCTCCCACTCTCATGGGCCTCTGTTAAATTAGAAATTATTAGAATTTTCTTATCTTATACACCCCCTGTCTCTTTTAATCTGCATTACTCTTGTTCATCCCCCTGGTTGGGGGTGGTAGTTATATGTTATTGTAGTTGGTTCCCCATTTCTCCCTCTTCTCCCCCCACCTTCCCTGTACACTTGTGGTCTCACCACTCCCACTGCTGTTCCTGAGGGGTTTATCTGTCCTACATTCCCTGTGTCAAGAGCTCATATCTGTACCAGGGTACATGCTCCAGTCAAGCCAGATTTGTAAGGTAAAATTGGAGTCATGTTAGTGGTGAAGAGAATGCATTAAAGAACTAGAGGAATGGTGTGTGTTCCCTTGATATTGTGCTGCACCTTGGTTGACTCCTCCCTTCCTTGTGACCCTTCTGCGAGGGGATGTCCCATTGTCTACAGATGGGTTTTAGGTCTTTGCTCTGACCCCTTTCATTCTCAGCAATATGATGTTTTTGTTTGTTTGTTTGTTTGTTTGTTTGTTTGTTTTAGGGCTTCTGATGCTTGCTACTCAATTCCATCAACATCTCATGATCACACAGGCTGGTTTGCTTGTCCCATGTAAGCTTTGCTGCTTCTCTGCTAGATGGCTGCTTCTTTACCTTCAAGCCTTTATGACCCCAGATGCTATATCTTTTGATAACTGGGTGTAGCAGTCACCTAATTGGGTGTCAATTTGAGGATTAAGAATATAGGAATGGGGCTGGGCCTCCTACTCCCACCACCAGAGAGCAGTGATACCCGCCCCCCCCCAAAAAAAAATAATACAGGAATGAAGCCTCATCTGTCAATCTTGAGACAGCCAATGAGACCTCTGTGTGGGCATGGCCTTCTCCTAAGAATTCTGGGAACTGTGATGATTCCTTCTTGGAGGTGGGAGACACTACTTTTCTCAGAATACTGCCTTGAAGATTTGCTGCTGACAATGTTTGCTGCCTGAAGGACTCAACTGACAAAGCTGGTTCCCTGGGGGACATCCCTGAGGAGAAGCACAAAGACCTATCCTGATGTAGCTGAAACCTGGACCTAGAGATGCCACATGGAGACTCCTGCCAGTGCTGAGATGCTTACAACACCACTGATTAAAAGACTTACTACTCACTGGCTTGTGATCGTCCTGCATTTGGCATCATTGCATGTGCTTCATGAGTGTGAAGGATTTTGTAGATTTCTGTCAGACATATAAAACTATATAAAAACTTTATAAAAAACTATTTCTTATAGACATGCTTATGAACTTGTTTCTCTAGTCTACCTGGACTATTCATCCTTCTGCCTCTTAGTAATTTCTCTCAGCTAGATTGCTTTTCATCCAATACCCCTAGGATCTCTACATCCTTCTCATTGTGGATTTTAATTCCCTAGTAGTTCCCATTGTATGGTAGTGTTTCATCACCACTCCCTTTCCCCACATCCTCCTTCCCCCAAGTCCCTCCAGAACAATGAGTCCCTTTGTTTTCCCGTTGAGTTTGGTTCCCATGTCTATCTTAATAGGTAGGAAAACCAACAATAACAGAGACAAAAAATTGAATAAAAAAGGAAATAAAATGATAATAACTAGGAAAAAAATTAAAAGTTTGCATAATTCCAGTTCTGTTTGCTGACCTTTATGACTATCTGACCATGAGGAATTTCAGAACTACGCCTCCTAGCCTGAAGTCTATTTTGGGGACTTTGTGGTTTATCTTTGTGCCTGTTGTTGGTCTGTTGTGTTCCCTTCTTTGTTTGCCTTGTTGTGAGCATGTCAGATCATACTAAATCCCTGCCATGTGTCCCCAGTATTGTCATCTGTCTCACTACGCACCAGTGAGAAAACATTGTGTCTCCTCATCAGTCCTACAGTCCTGTATCACCTTTAATATTTTCTTTGATGTGTTTCTGCAATTCCTGTTTTTCAAGAATAAAATTAGATACAGTTCCATATAATCCCTTTGGCACTTCACATTGTAAGTGCAAGTTGATTTCAAGCAATATAACATTGAGTGACATATTATGATAGACAGTACATTATGTCAAGGTAACAAGTAAAAGAATGATACTTAGTGTACTTGCTTCAAACATTTATCTGAAAGTAGACAACCAGGAAACCTGTTGGTGCCATGTCTTGGACAGTGGTCAAGACAGTGAGTTGAAAGTGGAGCACAGGCTCACTAGTGTTGTGCATACTTGCAGAATACAAAAGGGATGATCATCTTTATATTGTGTGCATCTTAAATGTACAGGGAAAGTGTAAAGTCAGAACTCTATGCAATGGCTTCCCAATCACTCACTTATCATATGCTGGGGGGATATATGTATGTGTATATATATACATATATATACACACATATGTAATGATATGTATATATCATCACCAGTTTACCTAGTTCAATCGATCCTTATTTTAATGACCTGGTTTGATTCTGACCCCACTCCAAACTCGAGTCTAAGGTCATATTATCTATTCCCTATTAACCATCTTTACAAAAATTTTACAAAATGCTAGCTTTAGAGAAGCTATATAGAGCAACTGGTTTAAAAATAAAATTGTACAGTCTGTTATGGACACCTTTGCATTTCATTTAGAGTATTGTTCCTAGAAAAGAAACCTAGAAATGAAATAAAACATTCTCTTTTTATTTGCCAGCTTCTAAATAAGGTAGGTTTTTCCTTAAAGAAAAAGCACACTAGCCTGTGTGATCCAAGGACTATAAATAATAAAATTCAAAATTGAAGGAGAAAATGGCTACAGGGCTTAAATTGTGAACCACTGGTAGGCAGAAGGCTATGGATGACAGTGGAAGTCCTGAATCCATTGGCAGCATCCACACATGATTGAGGAATGTGATAGTCTTGTTATCAGAGGACATTTTATGCCAGTTAAGTTGATGTTTTTAGGTTATGGTGCTAGATTAAAATGTGATATTTTATTATTTGATCTCCCTTTTGACCCATTTTAAAGTTGTTACCATTTACAAAATTAAAAAGTGAAGGGGAAGTACACATGGATTGAGCCTTTGGGGAATCCCCCTCTGACCACAGACCAAGGATGTGAATACCCTTGCTACCAAAGCAGAAAACCTTGAAAAGTGAATTATTGAAATTAGGTTAAATTTTAACACCTAATCTTTGATTTCCCTCTTTTTTTTGGGGTGGGGGGGGGGGAGGGCATCACTGCTCTCCAGCGGTGAGAGTAGGAGGCCCAGCCCCACTGCTGGAATTGAACCTCCGTCCCAGTGGGCCGCAGTCCCGCACACAACCACTACGCCGCCGGGGCTCAGCCCTGATTTCCCTTTTGATCCACATAAAATTTACTCTCATGCCTAGCATGTTCTTCTTTCTTTTTGATTGAAGTTTTTAATCTGTTTTACTTTGTTATTGCTAGCCTTTTTGTTTTCTGTACATAAAATCCAGGATAGGTAAATCTACAAAGACAGAAAATGGATTAATGATTCTTTAGGGGCATTGCACAGATGGTTGGGGAAAATGAAGAGCTAATATATACTAGTACAAGGAAATATATCTTCTAAAATTGATAGCGGTGATGACTGTACAACTCTTCTTGATGTAATTGAACTATTGACATATATGATATGTGAATTAAAAGGGATAGAGGCCAATGAACATATATTTATATGCTAAGTATTAAGATAGCAGAGGAACTTTGGGCCTCTACTCAAGACCTTCCATATCACGAGAACATTTTGTTCTAATAAGCTGGCACTCTTTTATACTCACCATCCCGTCACAATCTCTAAAGACAAAATGTATGCATAAGCAAATGTGAAGAAAGCGGGTGGTGCCCAGCTACATCAAAAGATGTAGCACCTGGGGTCCTAAAGGCTTAAAGTTAAACAAGCAGTCATCTGGCAGGGAAACAACAAAACCACATGGAACAAGCACATCAGCCTGTGTGGTTGCAACAGGGTCAGGTATCAGGTATCAAAAGATCCAAGCAAAAATTATACCAATGTGAAAGAGTGGCATTGAATTGGAGAGCCAAACCTATCTGTAGATGATTGGACATCCCCACACAGAAGGGTTACAAGGAAGAGACCACACAAGCATGGTGCAATATATGGTAGCCTCAATGAAACACACATCATTCCTCAAGTTCCTGAATGCTTCTTTCCCTCATACCATGATCCAGTTGTACCTAACAAATCTGGCTAGACCAGAGTACACACATTGGTACAGGGAAGAGCTCTCTTGACACATGGAATTCAGGACAGATAAAACCTTCAGCAATAGTAATGGAAGTCGCAATATCATGAGGGTAGGGGAATGGTGGGGGCAGTGGTGGGGGAAGAAGAAAGGGAGACCCCCTCACAAGGTTGGACATACAGCCCCACCCCAGGGGTACCAATAACAGGTGGGTGAAGGGAAACAACTGTCAGTGTAAGACACAAAATAACAACAATAAGATCTAATTGATCATGAATTCACAGGGTAGGAAGGTGGGGGAGGGAGGGGGAAGGAGACGACCTGCTTCCAAGGACTAGAGTAGAAAGAAATTGTTTTAGAAAGGCTAATGACAATCTTTGTACAAGTGTGCTTAATACTATTGATTGGTGGATACGACTTGTAAGAGCTGCCCCCCTCCAATAAAATGATTAATTTTAAAAAACAAAAATAAAAAATTATCCAGAAGAACATGCATGCTGTATGTGTATCTCAGTCTCACAACTTCCTATTGCAAAGTGGGACACACACTGTCGCTCCTGCCCAAGACCTAGTACCAACAGGGTGTCAACTAGAGAGAAAGAGAGACGCTATTCAGCTGGACTGTCACAGGGGCTGCACCAATGGGCTGGAGCAGAGCAAGGCTTAAAAAGGTATCCAGGACCGGGCAACATTTCTTCACATAACACATGGAGTCACGGTACTCAACAGGCACCCAATAAAGGTACCTTATTCCACTATTTTTTTGTTGGGCTTGTAAGTGAGTGCATGTACTTAGTATATCAATTTAGATCAAAATGTTTCCTTTTCAAAAAGTTGTATTGTGCTCACCCATGAAAGTAACATGATATAAAGGAAGAAATGGGGATTTTCAATCAGAATTGAAAGCTCAGTACTCATTCTACTATTCAATGGTTATGTGACTTGAGACAATATCTCATGCTCTTTCCTTCTGTGAAAATGGAGTGAATTAAATCAGACTTTCCTCGGTTACAGTTATTTTGAAGTTCTAGTGGCATAATGTTTATCAAAAAGTTTTACAGTAAAATGCAAATATGATCACTATTTCCTTGCTTAAACATTTCAAAGACTCCTCCATTAGTTCAGAGTTAGGTCCAAACGTTTCACTGTGTAATTCATTACCCAGTTTCCATCCAGCCTCATTTCCTGCCTCCTCCTGTTGGCTCTCAACAATCCAAGCAGACTAACTCACTTTGGTGAGTTGCTTCATTCTCAAATTTAATTTAGAAACTAAAAAAAAAAAGTCCAGTTGACTATCTTTTCAAAACATCTGCTACCTCAAGGCAAATTCTTCCAAAGCTTGTCTGCAAATGGCCTTTTAGGGTGTAAATCACCACCACCAAACACATGCATGCTATTTCTCAGATACTGAAAAATATCACTTGACTATTCAGAATGAAATATTAATATCATTGTCCTTGGTATTTTGTGTTTATGTCTGGCCTTCTTAAAAGGTCATTTATTATCCCTTTCAAAGCTATAAGTGTTTCTAAATCAACAGGTGCTGTGCCCTGGTCAGCTCATCCAGAGTGGAGTCAGGAGCAGATGGATCAACAGCTTGGCATCTGGCATTGGCTCTGCGGCAGAATTGTCGAGAGAAGCCCAACCATCCTCTATCACCCGCCTTCTCTAGGGCTTCAGTTATTACTCAAATAGCTTATTTTGTGACTCCAGCAATGCTTGAAATTGACTGTCTGGTATCACAGAACACATGACCCTGACCAAGGTGCCACAGTTAAGCCATGCCAGAATGCATGGCTTGGTATCAAAATGATTAGGAAAATTAATTTCTTAGAAGGGAATTTTCCTGGTTTGATGCCAGCTAACTCACTGCCATCAAGTCCATTTTTACGGTGGGCGAGCCTCGATAGGGTTTCTGAAATGGTAAATCTTCATAGGAGCAGACAGCCTCATCCTTCTTGGGCAGAGTGGCTGGTGAGTTTTATTCCAGCTACTACATCAAAATTATTCTTAATTTGAAAGTTCATTTGGCTGATTGCTAACTCAGGCATTACACATATTAAAATTATAGAATGGCATCCCGTTCTTCTTGCCTTTCTCCTATGTTTTGTTGCGGTCATCCAACAAAAAATGGAAATACTCAGCATAGTTCAACTTGGCCATTGGTGTGCCATAGGTTGACTCTCATAGGAAAACAAACTAAATTCACTGCCATCAATCTAGGCCAACTGATAGCAGCCCTGCAGGACAGGATATAACCGCCAGTGTGGGTTTCTAAGACTGGGAGTTTCTCCAGAAGACGAGAAAGCCCTGTCTTTCTCTTGCAGAGTTGCCTGGTGTTTGAACTGCTGCCAGATTCCATAAAATGGGGGATTCTTGGCAAATGGTCTGTTAAGACTAGGTTTTTAAGAGTATATAGGAAGCAGACCAAATAGGGAAAGATGCTAGACACTAATGAAACTTCCAGAAAAAAAAAAATCTAGATCCAGATTGGTCCACAGGGAAGTTCAGGAGCAAAAATCGAATCTCTGAGGTTGTGTGGATGAGAGAGAGCCAAGGAGCTGAGCTGTCACGTTCCAGATCAGTTAGCCCTGGGTTAAAGGCCTTGCAGACATCCACAGGCAAACTGGCTTGCTTCAATCAAGGGTACGGGAGAAGATAGTGCAACTCTGAGCTCTCAGTAAGCAACTCCAAGAGCTGCCGAGGATGAGGCCCTCGACCTGATAAAGACTATTTGAACAGGACACCGAAGATGGTACCTACTTGGTCCTTCCTATTCCACAAGCCATTGCTACCATTCCTATTGTATGACTGCAAACGTGCCTGGAGTGCTTGATGGCATAACGAGTTATAAGCTGAGTCACTAAGCGCTGACATTGCAGTTAGCAATTGGAATCCCTCAGCATCTTCAGACAAAATATGGGACTTCCTGTTCCTGAAAAGGCTGGGAGTCTCAGAAAACCAAGAGGCAGTTCTACTCCATATTATGGGGTGGCCGTGATTCTGAATCAACTCCATAGCAGTGAGCTTGTTTTAATTGTTTGTGGAGTATGGGTGTTGGAGTAGTGAGCTATCCATTGAATTCTAACTGTAGGGTTAGCAGTTCAAACCCGCCTCCTGCTCTTCAACAAAAATATGAGACTTCTGCTAATGAAGATTTAGAAACTTGGAAGCCAGAAGGGTCAGTTTTATGCTTCTCTGCAGGGTCACTATCAATCTGAACTGATTTGACAGCATTGAGAATGGGATACAATCATTTGAGGTCAGAAGGTATTTGCATAAAGAAGAAAGACCTATACTCAAGCTCCATCCTTGGCTACAATTACTCCATTCTCATAAAAACAGCATGAAATTAGAATTTGGAAAACAGATTATTTACATGCATCCCATTATTTCATACTTGGACTATTGGAAACTAATAAAATGACAAGTGTGTCAGGTAGCCCTTCACCCGAAGCAATCTTATTTCTATTACAATCTTTTCACAAAACCTAGCAATGTTTTCAAGATTCAAAACTTTGAGGATGAAGCACTGATAGAGCTCAACTTAAAATCCAGTGAGATGTACTGACGCAGTGGCTGAAACCACGGCCCTGCGCATAAGGACCATTACGAGGTTGGTGGACCACGCAGTGTTCTGTTCTGTTGCACAGAGGTTTGCTCTGAGCCAGACTGACTCGATGACACCTGATGCCAACAGCAAAGCTTGTCTTCTTCTGTAGGACCCAATCCAGAATTTCACGCCTGAGGGAAAACTACAGTGAGTTAGGTGGCATTTTACAGAAATCATTGATTTAGACAGCTGATCACTTCCTTTTAACTTGAGTTTTTCTTTAAATGTTACCCAATGTCAAATAAGGGTTGTCTCCAATTTTCTGGCATCCATATATGCAGGAGAATTTTTCCCTCTCTCTTTTACTTAATATTTTGGTAAAACCATAAATAAATAGACATTTTGGCTTAATCCTCAACTGACTTTTTGTTATACATTTTGCCATTCTGTAAAATATTCAGAGAAAACAAGGAAACTAACTGGTTATAAATACAAAAGCCAAACTCACTGCCATTGCATTGATTCTGACTCATACCAACCCCATGGGACAATAGAACATTTCTTTGAGTTTCTATGATGTCATCTTTAACCTTTTGTGTTGGGGGTTTTCCTGCCTCCCTTTGTTATCCGTGTGTTGTGCATATTTATGTGTGCGTGGGGGGGGGGGGTTGTCATTCTTGCCTTCTTTCCACCCTTGAGCCAATGCTATCTTGAGGGCTATTTTCTCTGTGTTGCCTTCTGGTGGAGTTGTTCTTTGTGGCAGTCTCTTATTTGTGATCAGAGACTGTTGTTTTTCCGGCCATACTAGCTCCACAAGAATCTTACATAGGGCTGGATTTCTTTTACTGCATCCTTGAACTTTTCCTTGTCTGGAAAGACTCTTTTCCATCTATCTCCATGAATAATTTGGTTAGACAAAGTATTCTTGGTTTTGCGTTATTTTCCTCCAATTTTTGAAATATGTTACTCCACTCTCCTCTTTTTCATGGTGCTTGCTGATTGGACTGAGGATATTCTTATTTGGGTGTCTCTATAGATGCTACTTATTTTTTTCCTGGGTGCTCTTACAATTTTCTTCTTTCCCTCAAAGTTGAAGAGTTCAACTATTAAATGACTTAGTGACCTTTTCTTGTGATTTATTCTAGCTGGTGTTCTTTTGACCTCCTTAATGCTTGCCTGATTTTAATTCATTAAGCTAGGGAAGATTTCCTCTAAGAAGTCCCTTGCTATTTTTACTTTTGACTTCTTTGTCTTGTTCTAGTAGTTCAATTATTTTAAAGTTGTTTCTCTTCGTAGCATCAGAGGTGACTCTCAGATTGTCTTCAGCTTCTCTGATTAACTTATTTAACTGACTTTCCCATTTGTTGAAGTCTGCTTAGTTATCCTCTAGGACACTCTTGCAGTTGCCTGCCTCCTCAAGTCTGCTAGTGAAGTCTGTGAATTTACTACTGCCTTGGGTTATCTTATTCCTTAGGTCTTGTGTTTCCCTTTAGTGCTTGGCTTTTATCTCCTCTATCCATTCATCCTTTCTCTGTATTTCTTCCCTCATATCTTTTATGATCCAAAGCAGAATTCTGAAGATTTCTTTCTGTGGAAGATCTGTTTCTTCTATGCATGTTCTTAGGTTCGGGCCTTCTCACATTGCCTTTCATTTCTCATGTTTTTGTTGTTATTTTTGCTGCTGCTGTTGTTGTTGTTGTTATTGGGGCTGGTTTCTAGTTGTGTGCTGTTTTAGAGGAGCATGACACTATTTTTCAGAGAGTAGAAGAGCACTGGGTCTTCCTTTGGGAGACTTGCAGGGATGCTTGTTTCTAACTTCCCACCGCTAACCACACTGGGGGATCAGGCTATCACTTTATCCTCTTAATGTCTCACTCTTTCTCTAGTCAGCCAGTATTCTGCTACTTGAAGGGCAAGTTGGATGGTCCTCTCCGGGGATGCTGTTGTGGTGGCTGTGAGCCCAAAAGGAAGGTGCTGCACTGGATGACCTGACAGGAATTAGTGGTGGTATGGCCTCTGGTGATGTGGAGCACCTCAGAGGGCATGTGGGGGTGTCTTCTGCAATTGGAGTGACAAGGAGGGTGGGAGGTTGTGCCTGTTTTAGTGTCAAACACCATGGATGGCAGGCAGACTTGCCCTAGTCAACAGTATCACTGCAGAGGTTGGGCAGATGTTCCTGCTACAGTGTGGAGTGCTGGAGAGGGCTGATGGAGCTACCTTAGGCCATGTGAAGCACTATGAAAGGCAGGGGGATCCCCCACCTCCCCCCACCAGCCACATGGAGCACCATGGAAGGTGGGAAGAGGTTCCTTCATCCAAGTGGAACACCAAAAAGGGCATGCAGGAGTTCCCCCAGCCACTTAAAGGGTCATGGAGGGTAGGAAGCAGTTTCCCTAGCCATTGAAAGAGGAGATCTGCAAGCTTTTGGGGGTGCAGCAGAAGGTGTGTGGGATTTCCCCAGCCACATATAAGGCTGCAGAGTGTGTACAGGAGTCTGTTCAGATGGGTGGAAGTGTGCTTAGTTGCCCTAGGCTGAAAGGAGTGGCCTGGAGGCTAGCAGTGGCATGTGAAAAGAAAGAGAAGAACAAAACCCAGAGAGAGAGAGAAAAAAAAACCTGACACTGTGGTGGGAAAGAGAGAGAGAGAGAGAGAGAGAAAGTAAAGAAATAGTTGAGCCTTAATCATCCGATCATGGAGCTGGAGGGATTTAAACCCTGTCCAAAGGCAGTGACAAGCTGTGGTTGTGCTGAAGCAAAGCCCTTGGGCCACCCCAAGAAGCCTGACACTGGCCAAGACTGTGGTGGGGCTAAGACTAAGCTCAACCAGTCTCTGCAGTGGTGAGTCAAAAGTCTACACTTAAACTTTAGTCCTTTGATTTGTGGATCTTGCCATGCTTTGCAAGAAACAAATAACCGTGAATTACCAAGAGCAAGTTCAATGGTGTTTGTCAACTAATTCTCTAACCATCAGGCACTTCCCCACACACACATCTTTCAAGGCAAAGCAGAAGATTCAGAGTTCTTCTTTCATCCTCTTTCATCGAAGTGTTTTCACTATGGCTATAATATTTTTTGGAAATGCTTATCATGAGTACGTCCACAGGAGCAAATAAAAATATACCCTGCAATGCATTGGAAGGTGTGTCTTTGTGGTATGATGCCTTTGCTTCTCCTGCTATCTTTGTCACCCTCAAATAACCACCAAGAAGGAAGAGGTTGTCAATAATTTGCCTGAGTAGGCAAGATTGTCTATTTGTGTGTCTGCTGTTCCTGTGTCTGCATATGACATTTAAAATTAAAAGGCCACAGCATTTGGGATCCGATCATAAGACCATCAATTAAGGAATCATTTGTGCTTGTGTTAACATATTTTGCACTTGTTGCTTTTCTTTTCTCCCACATACTTATTTTACTGCAAATTTCCAGCCTGCAGTATGAGCTACAGCTCCCCAATCTGCTTCAAAGTTATGCAGCACAGGCTCATTCACAAATGGATACTAAATAAATACTGGATGAAATGTGATGATTACAGAAAGATTTTCATTAAGAGTGTTTGATGAGGATCAAATCTTTATGAAAACACCTCTGAGCCAGGGTAACTTTCCCAGAATCATGATTGAACCACTTCAATAACTGCTAGATATGGAAACCCCATCTACACCAACTCTGTGAATTATATACTGCTTCTAAAACCTGAACCCACTTGAATATGCTTTAAAGTATGAGAAAAGCTTAAAATGACATTTTTTCCTCTTTCAGGGGAACAGAAACACTAATTTTGCCCAAAGGAGATCACATATCAAAGCAAGTTCCTCTGCTTTCACATATTTTATTTTTGTCTACATTTTCATTTATTACTTTCAACCCCAGTTATTTCCAGAAATTTAAAACAATAAAATACTGTCTGAATGTTAGAAAAATAAAGTGACCTGAACAATTGCCCTCCAAAGTCAGGTAATAGTGTAGTGATTTTTAAGAAAACATAATGCCAAGTACCGTCTGCTTTCTTCCTCCTAGCACGACTTCAAACCTGCAGCGTCCAAATAAGTAGTGGTGTGTGCCTGTGTGTGTGATCTCTGTCTGTGGTCCCTGTGGAAAACTTTGATTCCATTTTGAGATCAAGATAAAACTTGGACCAGTTGCCATTGAGCCAACTCTGTTCTTAAATGAACCCCATTTATCCCAGTACAACTGCTTCATAGATTTTTCAATGACTGTGACTTTGTGCAGTTATATCACCAGACCTTTCTTCTCAGTTACTTCAGGTGGGTTCCAACCTCTAGCCTCTCCATTATTAGTCAAATGCTGTACCATCTTAGCGTTCTAGGTAAAGATAATATAAGCAAGACAAATGTATAATCAAAGGAAGACCAAAAAAATTAAACCAAATTCAGATGGTGACTCATAGTGACCCAGTCGGGCAGGGTAAAACTGACCCAGTAAGTTTCCAGTAAATCGAATTAATGAGGATGTAAGCATCTCAGTGCTGGCAGGGGTCTCCACATGGCTGCTCCAGCACCCAGGGCTGCATCAGGGTAGGTCCATGTGGCGTCTCCTCAGGAATGTCTCCCAGGAAGTAAGACTTCCCATCCAAAGGCAGGAACTGGCTAAAGTAACTGCACCATGATCTGACCATCAGAAAGCAAGAGTCCTAAGAATGCAAAAGGCGAGCCTCATGGAGCCCTTTATCTCTCCACCCTTCAATTAATCCCACATGTGTTTCTCAGTCAGCTTGGCACAGTAAAATTTAACTCTCTCACAAATCATAAACAGAGAAAAGATGGCTATCTGAATCCACAATTAATGGTCATAGAAGCAGCAGGCAAGAAAGTAAATGAAGAACTGCATTGGACATATCTACTGCCAAAAAAAAAAAATCTCTTTAAAGGGTTCAAATGCAAATATGTCACCTTGAAGACTAAAGTGTATGTGACCCTGACATGGTTGTTTTAAATAGCTTAGTAGGCATATCAATGGATGTGTTAGTCCGGGTAGACTAGAGGAACAAATTCAAGGACATGCATATCGATATAAGGAAAGGGTTTATATACAAAAGGAATGGGACATGGAGAAAGCATTCCAGCCCAGTCCAGTTCAAAGTCATAAGTCCGATATTAACCCATATGCCCGAAATCAGTCTATAAAGTCTTCTTCTGACTCACAAAGTCACAGGTCAGTAAGTACAGAATCCCAGTGCTGGCAGGGCACCTCGCCTATAGGGCTAAGGGTCTATCAACAGCAGAAGCAACTCATCGCTGGCAGAGGTCTCCATCCGGCCGCCTCAGCTTCAGAGGTCTGGCTCCATCAGGGCAAAGCCATGTGGTCTCTCAGCTGGCTCCTCCAGCTTCTCAGGCACTGCCATCTTGTCTTTTCCGTAATTAATGATCTCTGAGACTAACTCCCAACAACTGAGGAAGATAGCTTCTCATCTTCACGAGGGAATTATCATGAGATTTCCCAGAAGTCTCAGGAGAAAGCCATACCCACATAGAGGCCTCATTGACTACTCAATGGCTATCTCCAGATTAACAGGCTAGACTCCACCCCTACATTTCAATCATAAAATTAACATAAGCACATAACTGCCACAATGGAGGAAAAGCAATAGCAAAGTGGAAGAAAAAAAATGAAGCCTTTAAACTGCTGTGTTGTTGAAAGAATATTGAATATACCAAGATATACCATGGGCTGCCTGACAATGAAGAGATCTTTCTTGGAAAAAGTACCATCAGAATGTTCCTCAGAAGCACAGATGATAGACTTCTGTGAAAATGGCAAATGACTGACACATATCAGTGGGACTCCACAGAAATCAGCCCAGGAGAGTTACTAAGAGGGAAATTCAATACTGCCATATCCCGGAAAGCATCATAAAGATAAGTAGGCGCTGAGCCCCAGTGACATAGTGGTTGAGTGCAGAACTGCAGCCCATAGTGTTGGCAGTTCAAATTCAGCAGCAGCTCTCCAGGAGCAAGCTGGACCTCCTACATCCACCAGGAGGCAGTGATGCCCACAAAAAAAAAAAAAGATAAGTAGGCAAAGATCCACAAGGTTTTGAGGGTCTGGGAGCTTTTGACTTACCACACTGAAGGGCTGTTAGGATTTGACCTTAGCCCAGCCACTGTTTTGGCCACTGTTGGGGATCAATTGGAGCCTGCACAGGGGCTTTATCTCAACAGAGCCACAGACAGCGCAGGGCAAGGATTAAATCCTTGCAGCCCCACTGTTGGGAATCAGGGCTCAGCTATATTTTTACTTTTGGTTCCCTCTCCTCTCTCTATCACCCCACAGTTTCAGTGGGCTTAGTTCTTTGGTGTTTTTCCTCTTGAACGCTTCCATTTTCTCTCATACACCATTATGGCCCACCAGGACCACCCCTTTTAGCCTAGAGCACTCATGCCTCCTCTACCCTGTGCAGTGTAGCCCAAGGCTAGAGAAGTCATCCCACCCTCCACTAGGGGATATTTGCCAAATTTCTTCCTGGGGAATTCCTGCCTATGTGACTGGGAGAGCTCAAATCTGTCCTCCATGGTCCCATGTGTCTGAAGGAACTTTTTCCCACCTTCCTTAGTGATCATATAGACTAAGGCAACACATCCAACACTCAACAAAGATCCACACTGCTGTGGGAAACTCTATCCAATCTCTGCAGCAATCTACCTAACTAAAGTAATGCCATCCTCCATTAGCGGTGCTCTACACAAAAGCAGGCAACCCACCAGCCTTCTGTGGCACTCCCCTTGTAGCAGGCACCGCTGCAGGCCCTCTGCAGTGCTCCACACTGCCATGGGCCACACCATCACAGCTTCTTGTGAGATCACACAGTACAGCACCATCCTTGTGGGTCCACAATGATCCAATCAGTATCCCCTGAGAGGACCATCCATCCACTTTTCCCTCCACACAACAGAATACTGGTTGTTAGGTAAAAAGTAAAGCCACAGGAGGTTAAAGTGGTAGGCCAATTTCATTATGAAATTACCCACAGGTAATTCTAAGAAACATTCCTACAAGTCTCTCAGAGACAGTCAGTGCTCTTCAACTCCCTGGATAATGGAAACCGGTTCCTCTAAAACAATGCAAAGCAAACAATAATCAGATCCAATGACCTCAATAAAAAAGCAAGAGAAACAAAAGACAGCGGCAGAAGATGTCCTGAATCTAATGATGTGCATAGAAGCAGACATTGATATGCCACAGAAAGAAATTCTCATACAAGATATGAGAGAAACAATACAGAAAACAGGTGAAATGATAGAGTAGATAAAGTCCACACACCAAAAGGAAATACACAAACTTAGAGACAGGATAACAAAAACCAAGAACAGACTCACAGACTTCGCGAATTCACTGGAGGAAGCAGAAAACCACACCAGTGACCCAAAGGATAACCAAGCAGACTTTGACAGACGTGAACAAAAATCAAATACGATCATCAGAGAAACTGGAGAAAATCTAAGTTATGTCTGATGCTAAGAAGAGGAACAGGCATCAGAATAATTGGATTACTGAAGAAAGACACACAAAAAAATTCACTTGCAACAACAGTCAGCGAATTTTTGGAGGAAAACTTCCCTCACTTAATGAATGAAAACCAGGCAACCATTCAGGAGACTGAAAGGACACCAACCACACTGGATCCAAATAAGAAGTCACCAAGGCACATAATAGTTATGGATAGTTAAACTATCCAACTTTGAAGAACAGTAGAAAATCATAAAAACAGCTATGGAAAAACAAGCAATCACATATAAAGGTTCCCAATAAGAATATACTCAGATCTATCAGCAGACACTATGAAAAAGAGGAGAAAGTGGAGCAATATATTCCAAAAATTGAAGGAAAATAAGGCAAGCCCAAGAATATACTACCAAGCCAAACTATCAAGACAGATGGAGAAGTAAGAGCTATCTAGACAAGGAAAGACTCAAAGAATACATTAGAAGAAATCCAACCTTACAAAAGGTCCTTGCTAACCCAGTATGGGCAGAAGAACAGCACTTACCAAGCATAAATAAGTGGCCACCACATAGAACAACCTCACCCACAGGGCAACAAAGTGAAAGCCGTCCCCAAGGTTGGGCTGGCTTAAAGGTGGAAAGAAGTCAAGGTTGATCCACCCTCCCACACACAGGCACAACAAACTGAAAAGAAAGGGAGGTAGGGAAACAACCAACACAAAAAGTTTAAGATGACAGCACAAATTCCACAGATGGAGATAATAACCTTAAATATCAATAGACTGAACTCAGGCATTGAAAGACTAAGGCTTAGAAAACACACTCTGTCTACAGGAGACACATCTCAAGACTACAGACAAAAATAGGTTGAGAACCAAATACAGGAGAAAGGCACATCAAAGAAACATCAATTCATGAAAAGCAAGGGTAGCAATCTTAATCTCGGATAAAATAGACTCAAAATGCAAACCATAAAAAGAGATAGGGAGGGACACTATATAATTCTAAATGGAATGGTAGACAATGAACCAATAAGCCTTTCAAACATATATTCCCGAATGAGAGACCTGCTGAATACATCAACCAAACACATCAAATAATGAAAAAAAAAAAGCCACAGCCTCAACAATTATAGAGGGTGACTTCACTACACTGTTCTCTGACAATGCCACATCACAGGGAAACAAATTCAACAAAGAGGCTAGATCTCTAACACTACAATTAGACAATTTGACTTGGTAGATATCTACAGAGCTTTTCATCCAAATACCAAAACAATCGACTTCTTTTCAAGCCCACATGGCACATATTTGAAAATAGACCACATGTTGGGGCATAAGATGAATCTACAGAAATGTAAGTATATTGATATCATACATATTGCTCTCTCTCTCTGACCTTTGTGCCATAAGGCTGATGAAGATGAAGAAAACAAGAGCAGATAATTGGAGGATGAATACTTTCTATTGAAAAAGAAATGCGTACTGGCCCAGATCAGAAATAAAATTAGAGGCTGAGCCCTGGTGGCATAGTGGTTGTGCGCGGGACTGCGACCCACTGGGATGGAGGTTCGATTCCAGCTCACAGGAGCAAAGGCTGGGCCTCCTACTCCCACCACCAGAGGGCAGTGATGCCTAAAAATAAACAAAAAGAAATAAATAAAGAAATGAAATTAGGAAATTTCCAAAAGCCAACAAGAATGAAAACATGAAAGACAAAAACTTTTGGGACACAGCAAATGCAGTTATCAGAGGAAGTTTCAGAGCAATACACGCACACCTGAAAAAGGAAGTGTCTCATGACTGATATGCTGGCACAAAATTTACAACTAGAGCAGAGCCAGCAGGGAAAACCTTCTAATAGCAAAAGAAAAGAAACCATAAAAATCAAGGCTGACGTTCTAAGAAAACTAAAAAAATTAATGCTGCTAAATGTTGGATCTTTAAAAGGATAAACCAAATTGGCAAACTTTACCAAAGAAAGGAGGGAACAAATTTCAACAGCAAGGATGAAGGAAGAAAGAGGGGACCTTACAACTGACCCCAATGAAATCAAAAGGATAATTACACAGTACTATGAAGGACTGCACTCCCATTAATTCAAAAACTTGGAAGACATGAGCAAATTCTTGGAAAAATAGTCCCTCTAGACAATCCCTGATGAACATCAAGAATCTCAACAAACCCATATAAATAGAAAAAATAGACAAGGTAATCAAGGGATTACCAACAAAAAAAAATCACCTGGACCAGAAGCTTTCACAGGATAATTCTACCAAGCACTCAGCGAAAAACTAATACCAATTCTACACAAACTCTTCCGAAACATAGAAAAAGATGTCAATCTCCAGAACTCTTTCTATGAAGCTAGTATAACACTGATATCAAAACAAGGCAAGGATCCCACAAGAATCAAGAATGACAGACCAATATCCCTAAAGAACATTGATTCAAAAATCCTTAATAAAATATTGCTCAATAGAATAAAAATGTATATAAAACAAATAATTCACCATCACCAAGTTGTGTTCATATCCGGGATTCAAGGATAGTTCAACATATGAAAGAGCATTAGTATCATTCACCATACTGACATGAAAAACTATGAACCACATGATAATACTGAGAGATGCAGAACAAGGGTTCGACAACATCCAACACCAATTCCTGATTAAGACAGAGAAGATAGGAATGGAAAGAAAATTCAAGACAATATGTATATGTATATGTATATATATATATATGAAAAACCAACAGTAAATGCCATAGTCAATGGAGAAAAGATGAACACAATCCCACTGAAAAAGGGGCCATGACAAGGATAACCATTGTCCCCACTCTTTTCTTATTTAATATTGTAGTGGCCGTTTTAGCTAACAGCATAAGGCAAAGAAAAGAAACCAGTTGTATTCACCAGGGGTAGGAAGAGGTGAAGCTATTGTCATTTGTAGATGGTGTGATTTTATATATGGAAAATACCAAAAGCTCCACACTGGAGTACTGAAAGCAATAGAGCTGTATGGCAGAATGGATACAAGATCAACAAACAGAAGTCTATTAGACTGCTATACACATCAGATAAGACTACATAAGAGGAGATCAAAAAGGTGGTACTCTTCACAGTAGCCAAGCATAAATTGAAATAACTAGGGATATACCTGACTGAAAGTACAAAGGATTTATATGAGGAAAACTATCGAACACTATAACTAGAAACCAAAAGTGACCTTAACAAATGGAAGAATATTCCTTGCTCATGGATTGGAAGACTCATTATAGTAAAGGTGTCAATTTTACCACATTCTATATAAATTTAATGCAAGTTTGATGCAATTACCCTCATCTTTCTTCAAAGAAATGGATAAAATGATTACCACCTTCATATGGAGAGGAAAGAAACCCAGAATTAGCAGAGAATGCTACAAAAAAGACACAGTAGGAGAGTTTACTTTACCTGACTTTAGCACATATTATAGAGACACAGTGATCAAAATTACATGGTATTTGGTATAAAGATAGATACTCAGACCAGTGGAAAAGAACTGAAAACCCAGAAATAAAAACATCAGCATACAGATAACTGATCTTTGGTAAGGGCCCCCAAAATATCAACTGAGAAGCTGATGCCCTCTTCAACAAGTATGGATATGGATATCTATCTTCACAAAAATAATGCAAAATCCATATCAAATTCCAAGCAGAAGAATACATCTCAAGGTGGACTACAGACCTCCGGGTAAACCCCCAAATTATTAGGGCCATCATTGAATGAATTTGGACCAACCTGAGAACGTTGGCACAGGGAATATACATTGGCTGTCAGAAATGTTTAAGGACACAAGCACAGAGGAGGCACAAATTGCCAAGTCTGAATACACTGAAGATAAAATACCTGGTTATATAGAAGGAATTCACCAAGAGAGGAATAAGAGAGCCCACAGACTGGAAAAGCATCTTTAACAATGACACATCAGACAAAGGCTTATTGTTGAAACCTACAATACCCTGATAACTTCCAAAAAGAACAAAAGTAACTTCCCACAGAGGAGGTAAGCAAAGGAACTAAACAGAAGTTTCACAAAGGCTGAAAGCCAAATGGCCAATAAACATATGATAAAATGTTCCTGATCATTAGGCATAAGAGAAATGCAAATTAAAACAACAATGAGATACCAACTAACACCCTCAAGGATCACCCAATTCAAAAAATCAGAAAGTAGCAAGTGCTGAAGCAGCTATGGGGAGAGAGGAACTCTCATCCACTGCTGGTGGACTTGTAGGTATGTACAGCCACTATGGAAATCAATTTGGTGATATCTAAAACACATGGAAATTAAGTTAGCATATGACCAATGAATCCAATGCCCCTATTGGGCATATAACCAGAAGAGGCAAGAAAGCTGCTCCTCCCCTCGGAAGACATTACTTTACAGGACAACACTGAGGCTGCATCTCAGGGAAAGGGACATGTCTGATCATAGCACACAAGAGCAAAAGAAAGAGAAGGAAGAGAGAGTGGAATGCATCCTGGCCCACCAAGTCTTGAGGATGATATTCCCACTCGTAACAGCCAATGCACAGAGAGGACCATATCACTGACCACACTATGAAATAAGACATCTCTTGCTGACCCAAGGCCCTACAAGGACAACACTGGAGACTCAAGGTTGGGTTGCACTCAGTCTGACCCACCATACGGAGATAAAATATTAAGGGCCTGCAGCAGAGCAGCACAGGGAACAGAGCATGAAATTCCTGAGGGATTGCCAAGGATATACTTTGGCACGTGGGTGTGGCACCCTATCCGACAACTGGAGGACACTCCTAGTAGTCAACAAAAAGACCTTAAATTATTTACAGGTTTTCCTTTTGTTATTATTTTTCCCTTTGATATTTATTTATATATTTTCTCTGGACATTGCTCTTTTTTTTGTCATTGTTTTGTTTTCTTTTGTCACTTCATCTTGGGATATCTTGTTTCTTTTTACATATTATTATCTCTGCAAGTCTATCTAGATAAGATAGGCTGGATGAACAGTCTGGAGGAGAAAACAATGGGACTGATGATTGCCAGGGACATGGAGAGGGGGATATTGGGGAAAGGAGGTGGTACTGACCAACCCAGGGACAAGGGAACAACAAGGAATCCAAAATCAGTGTCAAGGTGGGTGTAAGAGGCCTGATAGGGAGTGATCAAGAGTAATGCAACTAAGAGAAATTACTGAAACCCAATTAAAGGTTGAACATGATAGTGGGACAAGAGGAAAGTAAAAATAAAGAGATGAAAGAAATAGGAGGCCAAGGACATTTATAGAGGCCTAAATACAGACATGTACATTGGCAAATATATTTATATATGATGATGGGGAAATAGATCTATGTACATAAACTTATAGAGCTAGTATTAAGGCAGCAGATAGGCATTGGGTCTCCACTCAAGTACTTCCTCAATGAAAGAACACTTTGTTCTATTAAATTGACATTCCATGATGCTCACCATCCTGACATGATCACTGAAGACAAATGTGTGCATAAGCAAAAGTGGTGAGGAAAGCTGATAGTGCCTGTCTATCAAAAGATATAGCATCAGGGTTCTTAAAGGCTTGAAAGTAAATCAGCAATCTAACTCAGAAGCCACATGGAAGAAGCACATGAGTCTGTGTAACCACGAGGTGTCAAAGGGATCAGTTAGCAGGCATCAAAGAACATAAAATAATATCCTTGTGTGCCAACCTTCCTGATATGATCACTGAAGACTAATGCGTGTATAAACAAAAGTTGTGAAGAAAGATGAAGGTGCCTGGCTATCAAAAGATATCGCATCTGTGGTCTTAAAGGCTTGAAAGCGGACAAGCAGCCTTTGAGCTGAGAATCAACAAAGTTGACATGAAAGAAACACACCAATCTGTGTGACCATGCGGTGTCAAAGGAATGAGTTATCCGACAACAAAGAATTAAAAATATCATTATAAATGTGGGGAAGTACAGATTGAGGACCCCCACATAAACTAACATTACTTTACAGAAGGGTCTCAAGGAGGAGATGAGCCAGTCAGGGTATAGTGTAGCAAAGATGAAAAATGCAACTGTCCTCTAGTTCTTAAATGCCTCCTTGCCCCACTACCATGATCCCAATGCTATCTTACAAATCTGGCTAGACCAGAGGATGTACACTGGTTCAGATGGAACTGGAAACATGGGGAAGCAAGGACAGATGATCCCTTCAGGACCAGTGGTGAGAGTGTGGATACAGGAAAAGTGGAGTATAAATGGGGAACTGAATAAAAGGATGTACATATAACCTCCTCCCTAGGGTATGGAAAACAGGGAAGTGAAGGGAGACATTGAACATTGTGCAATATGACAAAATAATAATCATTTATAAATTCATGAGGGAGAGGGAAGGGGAGAAGGAGCAAGAAATGAGGAGCTAATACCAAGAACTTAAGTAGAAAGCAACTGTTTTGAGAATGATGATGGCAACAAATGTACAAATGTGTTTGACATACAATAGATGGATGGATTGTGAAAACAATTGTTTGAGTCCCCAATAAAATAGTTTTTTTTTAAAAAGAGGAAGTAAAGATGGCATTGGTACATGTCATACTTCAGACATATTTTCAACGTGCTTGAAGAAATAGAGAAAAAGAGGGAGGCCTTTGATGATGGGGTCTTCTGCATTAATAGGCTCAAACAGCAACAATTATGAGGATTGACAGGACCAGGTCCTGTTTTATTTTGTTGTCAATAGCATGGCTATGAGTTGGAACCAAGTCAATGGCATATAACAACATAACAATCATATAGTTCTACCTTTGGGGAACCCTTAGAGTATGTGTGTGTGTTAGTTTGGGTTGAATAGAGAAACAAATCCAGAGTGACATATTATGGTACCTGGGAACAAATCTTAAGTATGGTGAGTGGATGCTTGTTTGATCTCCCCCTCATAATTATGTTTCTCCTTTGGCTAGCCAGAAGTAAGATATGTCTATGTGGTTGCTGGGTTCTTTTCTGGAAAGAATATGGGAAATTAAAGCTTTGATTATTCTGTTCAGTTTTACTTTGGTTATCCCTGTATGAAATGGCAAATATGAATGTGATTAATGCATATTTTGAGCTCAAGAAACAATATCTTCCCTTAAATTTCTCAGACATGCATAGAGAAAATGGCTGCCAGACAGTCAAAATGACTGACAGAAAACCAACCTCTGATTTGATGCTGTCAGCAGCCTAAATCCACATTTTGTAGAAGGATTTAGATAAGCTAAATAAGGATTGAACTTAACTGTTTTAAGAGCTGAGTTTTAAAAATCTGATTCTACTTTGTTTGTACTTATTTCTTCTGTTTATTGTTGATATGATTAATAGAAATGATTATTGGGAAATCTGAAAATAGAGAGCTTGTAAGCCCACTTGTCTTCAGCCATTAAAATTTGAATCTTCAAATGGCTTAGGACACACCTGCAAAGGTTCTGAAAAGATACGCCCCACCAAGTGCTTAGGAGTACACAAGATATTTGCATTCCAAGAGACTTGCCTAAGGGGCTGTAGACTGAAGGAAAAGCAACTCTTTGGCTTTTTGAATCTTGAACTAGTGGTTTTGGTCAAAATCTGAAAATAATCTGGAGTCCAGAAGAAACTCTCTGCTCCAGGACTACAATTGAAGAAAGTCAATAGGCAGGCTGAAATGCTTGCTAGATGACCACCTGGGTTGACTTGTTGAGTGGACATGAGAAAAATGCAGCAATACAGAGAGAGATTGAGTCTGGCAAATGACACCCATGGGTCTGGTTTATAGGAACTAAAAGTGAAAATTTTTGAGTCTGTGAACTGGTGGTGCATATTGATGAAGATTTTATGGATGACCTGTCCTGATTTTACTTTGCTTATGCATACAGACTTCATAAGGTTCCAACTGAGATGAAGATTCTTCATGTCAAAGAAAATGATTATTTCCTGAGAGCACCAGGTTGTTTTACGTGGGCAGTACAGTAATTGTACACCCAAAATGGGGCAGATAAAGGCATGATGTGGCTGTGTTACAGAGTCTCATAGGTTGGGGAACACATTCACAGGACTAAAGCATTAAAGTGAAGTTGCTACTTAACTACAGCTGTTAGGCATAGGACACTTGTTTTGCTCACTTTTTAAATTTTATGTTTAAGTGAGGGTGGCGCATATTGAATGGTATGTATTTTAGTTTTATCCTGTTGGAAACAGATATGATTTTATGATTGTTTGAAAATTATATATGGCTAAAGAGTTGTGTGAAAGTGTTGAATTTACAAGGGGTAGTCTGTGGTAGTTACATAATCTGTTGTCAGTTTGAGACTGATAAGTGAATGGTTGTTTAGCCTATCTATTAGGTCACAGTTTCATAATCTCATTTGCGGGCACTAAGGAGATAAATAGCTTGCTGGAGGCAGAACATAGACTGACTCCCTGGGAGAGACATGCTTGCTGAAATGACATATGGATCTGCACTAGAGCACTGGAGGTAAAGAAGCCACATGGAGACCCCAGACAGGACTGAGATGCCTCTACCATCACTGGATCCACAAGATTTGCAAACCAATGGCCCATGATCTCCCTTCAATCTGTATTATTGATTGTGTTTCGTGAGCCTGAAGAGGAATTTGTAGATTGGTATTGGACATACGGAGTAATATTGACTTATGGAATTTTTCTGGACTGGATTGGAATGTTTTCTCAAGATTCCATTGCTTTTTTATAAAGTTCTTTCCTATACACACAAGAGGGTCTATGAGTTTGTTTCTCTAGCCAACCCTAGACTGACACAGCGTGGAAAAGGAATTATTTTTAGGAATTTGTTCACATGATTTGGAGGGATGGCTGGTTTAAAATCTGTAAGGAAAGCTCAACTCAGAGTTTCTGCCATGGAATTGATGCTGGCTCACAGAGACCCTACAGAACAGGGTAGAACTGCCCCTGTAGGTTTCTGAGACTAACTTTTTTTTCTAGTTGTTTTTACTTTTTAATGAATCATTTTATTGGGGTTTCATACAACTCCCATCACAATCTATATATACATCAATTGTATGCAGGCCACATTTACACACTTACTGCCATCATCACCCTCAAAACATCCTCCCTCCATCCAGACCCCCAGTATCAGCTCCCTGTATTTTCCTTCCTCTCCTCCTCTCCCCCATGAATCCTTAGTAATTTACAAATTGTTATTATTTTCATACTGTACACTGTCCAATATGTCCCATCACTCACTTCCCTATTGTCCGTGTCCCAGAAAGGAGGCTATGTGTAGATACCTGAAATTGGTTCTCCCTTTCTATTCCACTATCCCTCCACCCTCCTGGTATTACCACTCCTATTACTAGTCTTGAGGGATCATCTATCTTAAATTTCCCATGTTTCCAACTTCACTGTACATCCCCTGGTCTAGCTGGATTTATGTGGTAGAATTGGGATCATGATAGTGGGTGGGAGGCAGCATTTAAGAAATAGAGGAAAGTTGCATAATTCATTGCTACTACCCTGTATCTTAACTGGCTCATTTCCTCCTTGCAACCCCTCTGCAACAGGATGTCACTACACCTATTAATGGGCTTTGGGTCCCCAATCTGTACTCCCCCTCATTAAAAATGATATAATTTTAGCTCTTTGATGCCTGACACCAGATCCCTTCACCGCCTCATGATCACATAGGCTGGTGTGCTTCTTCCATGTGGGTTTTGTTGCTTCTGAGCTGAATGGCCGCTTGTTTATTCAAGCCTGTAAGACCCCAGATGCTACATCTTTTGATAGCTGGGCACCATCCACTTTCTTCACCACATTAGCTAATGCACACATTTATCTGAGACCAATTCTTTATGGGCGTATAAAGTCTCATTTTTCTCCAGCAAGCTGAAAACTCAGGCCAAAAAATTATGTTTCAATTTTGTGGCAAAATTTCTCCTTCCAGAAATGTCAAATTTTGCTATTAGAGCCTTTTAACTGATTGTGAGGTTCCCCCACATAATCAAGGGAAGTTTTTACTTAAAGTTAACTAAGTGTAGATGTTAACCACATCACTAAAATATCTTTAGAACCTCTCGTGAATTAGACTTTGAATACGTAATTGGGGCCTAAAAAGTCTACTCATGCTGACACATAAAACTAACCATTACCTTAGCAATTCAGGGTACTATCAATCCACTTACTAATTAAATACAAAATATTTAAATGCTACTTTTCATATGCTAAGGCTCAGTGTCAAATAACTTTATGTGTAACATGGACACCTAGCATATTTCAGAATTTTACTTGAAGAGGACCTGATCATTTACATCATTCCATGTGATCCTCATTCATGACTATTATTGACCTTGTGGTTAAAATATTGCATCTGTCACCAAACTCCCTTTTACATATTATCTGAACATTTGCAGGTCTTTCCTCCTCTTGGCTTTAATTTCTTCTTATAAAAATTAAGAACACCATGCCCTGCTCTCCATAGCCTATTAGACTATTGTGAATATCTGGAAGTAAAGGATGAGAACCTTTCTAAAAACTAGAGAATACATAATTAAAAGTATTTACTATGTATAGAATAGAGTCGCTGTGTGTCCATCTGTACTCCCTGGCCAACTTTAGGAGGAAAGTATTGTGATCGTATCAATATTCACTTTATTATGACAACATCATTTTAAGAAAAGTGCCTTAAACATTTTTTACATATCATTTACCAATATGTAAAAGATGGAATATAAATGATGCATTTTAATATTTCCATCAAGTGCATAAAAGCTCTCACAAAAGTCAAGAAAGTTCTGTGAAACTGCAGGTGGTGAAATTATCAATTCCATCTAGGCTTCATTTTAATAGTTTCTTTAAAGATGCCTTTTCTTTATGCCCTATGGCTATTGAAAAGGTGTTTTAATAAACACTTCTCTGTTATAGCTGTCAATCTTTTTCATCATCTCCCTATGTCTCACCAAAGTTATCAACATCAACTTGCCATATCTTAAAAGTCTTCATTAACTAAGGCTAATTATTTGAGAGTTGGGCTTCTCTTTCCACTTTATGCTCTTAATCAATGAGTTTGCAGGCTTGCTTCATGGTGTGGGTTTTGGGGACTGGGTTCCCCCTCCCTCCATTTTGGGTCACATCAGGGCTACTTCTGTGAAATTCAATTAGAACCTTATAATAGTTCTCTGTAAATTTCATTACTTCAAAAACAAACAGTAAAAATCTTAAAAGGAGCCTATAATTTCTGGAGAGAGTTTATTAACACTTTGTCAGGCAAAGTCTTTTTTTTAATCTTAGGCAGATCAATCAGACCCACTTCAATTGGCCAGTCCCTGAGCTCTCGGTGCTGAAGAACATGGATTCATCTCATCCCATTAAAAATGTTCAAACAACAGCCCAGCTTTTCACAATCATAGCACCATTGAGAATTTTCCCCTTTCAATTAAAAAAGTCACCTTTTATTTGTCATAATAACTATCAAGGGACCATTAATGAGTCAGTGAAAAACTAATTTTAAGGATAACTTTGGAGTCAAAAGACTAGAAAGAAAAAATTTACGTCATTTTAACTAGATTTAAATCTCATTCACCACATTATTTAATAGTAAGCAAAGAGGAAGTCAGCTCAGCAAATCAAGGCAATAAGAATGTATTAAAATGTGCACACCCAAGAAGAGAAAACTAGTCAAGGTTAGGTCAAAATAGGCTGCAAAGTTTAACCTTACGATCAACAAACTTCCAGTTAATTTTTTAGTGTAATTGAATACAACTATTCAATGAGATATAGCTGAACTCTGATCCTTGAAAGGAATTACTGTCATTTCTAAATTGAAAGCTTAAATAAACTGGATTGCTATAACAGCAAGTAAAAGATGCTCAGACCAACACACCCTCTACCGTGTGATTCTCCAAGAACTTTTATTGTTCCTCCACTCTAAGAAGCTCATTCCTTCTGAAACCACTGTGACATCTAACTGCAGACTGCACAGGAGTAAAGACTGCTAGGTTGAATGACAGTATTCTCAGAACAGACACAAAAATCTACATGGAAAGAAAGGAGGTTGATTAGAAAGTTTGACATGAAAGAGAGATTGTGACTGAATATAAGGAGAGTCAGACAGAGCTAGGATGAGAAAGAGTTACAACAGCTGACAGGAGACTTTGAGTAAATGGATTAAATTTGTCACTTTGGATCTCCAGGTTGGGTTATGTGAGTGATAGTAGGATTTATACTTCAGACACTTTGCTCCTGCTTTTTCCCCAACTTGTAAACAATTAAAGACAGTAGTAATAGAGTTCTTGTTTTCATTAAAGACTTTCCCTTGATTACCAATCAGTTCTATTCCTAAACCTGTCTTTAAGTGGAATTTGTAAGGAAATCAGAAAAGCCATTGCTTAATAAAAATGTTTATTTTCGCTGCCATTGAGCTGATGGAAATTATCAGCTTCCTACTGGGTAGGGTAGAACTTTCAGTTTCCATGACCACAACTCTTAACAGGAGTAAAAATTTCCGTCTCTGTTCAGTAGTGCAGCAGGTAGTTTCAAACTGCTCAACTTGCAAATCGCAGGGCAACTCCTAACCACTATGCCACAAAGTTTCATAATATTTGTCTTAGTATATAGCATATAATGTACATTTCTATAAGGCTCCCTGATTGCGATGTCAGATAATGTTAATCTTAAAGTTGGCAGTTCAAAACCCTTTGGTGGTCAGGAAGAGAAAGTTTAGGCTACCTTCTCCCAAAAAGATTTACAATGAAAAAAAAAAAATTACAAGCCCCCAAATCCCATATGGGGTTGTTAATGAGTTGATGCTGACCCAATGGTAGTGAGTAAATTTATATTCATTTTAAAAAAATTTTTTAGCTGTTTCCAAATACTAAAACATTTTTAACCTAATGAAACATCAGCACCTGCTCATATGAGCCACACTTTGGTAGCTCAAAGGTTTAGAATAGATTCTACAGAACTTGTCTAGTAACCACTGGTTGCATGTAAATTGGATATTGGTTACCTGAGGACTATCTATACAACTCAGCTCTCTACAGTGCCTGGTTCTGCATCTCTTTGATGTTCTATAATGTACATTGCACTTTTGATGCCTTAAAAGTGTGACAAAAAGTTGTTAGTATTTGTACAGCAATTAAATAAGTAACAATCATGTCCATTTCTATTTACCAGTATATACAGCCTCAAAATGGTATCCCTCTTGTCAGCTAAAAAATAATACTGGTAACTTCTCAGATCATGCAAATAATTAAGGTGGTCAAGCAATGTCTTTCTTTTTCATAGTAACAAATATTGATGCAGTGCTTTATAGTTAATAAAGTGCTGTTCTTATGCATTATCTCTTAATCTTTCTTTATCCTAGAATATTTCAGGCTAGTACCGGTAAAGTAGTGGTTGTGTGTGGGTCTGCAGCCCACTGGGTTGGTGGTTCAAATCTAGCAGCAGCAAGGCTGGGCATCCTACTCCCACCAGAGGGCAGTGATGCCCCCCAAAAACAAACAAACAAACAAAAATCCTAGAACATTTCATTGGGCTTTGGTTTAATTTTCTTGTGCCTTCCTTGTTTTTATTGCCACCCCAGTTTAACTTTCAAGTTTCAAGGATTTTTGCCAATAGGGGAGAAAATGACTATTGTTTGCAAATTCTGAATTATCATTTACCCTTTGGTCCCATCTGTTTGTTTGTGGACTGCCTGTTCAATTTTATGCTCTAACCACATGTACTGGTTCTGGTAAAGAAACTCAAGAAAAGTTAATGCTATGATTAATAAAATGTACTTGTAAACTGCTAGGGGGCAGAAAACATTATTTCTATAATTTTTATGAATTTCTTCCTTTTATTGGTTTTTATTTGCAATTAGCCTCTTGTCAAAATAACTAGATTGCGAAAGGAACAGAGTAGGTGTACTCTATTATAGTTCTACCTCTCACAAAAAGCCCTTATGTTTCCAAAAGAAAATGAATAGTTACACAATGAGGGCTATGTTTATAACCGATATTCAAATATTAGAGTGCTAGTTGGTCCTTTGGAAAATTATCAAGATGCAATTATTTCCCATCGCTCCTACCTTTGCCCTTCTAATGTCTCCTCTAAAATTTGCTAACCTTGAGGCAGCTAGTTACATTGGTACCAAGGACCCTATACATAGTTCAACATCTTATTTTTCTGCCCTTTGAGAACAATGATCTTGCAATACTCTGAAATATCCTTGCCCTAGCTCATTCCTTTAGTGTGTCTGATAAATAATAATATGAACTAAGGTACTACTATGAAATAACGTTGCTGGTCTTATTTACCAGCAAGCCATTTCCAACTCATGGGAAGGCCATGCCCACACAGAGGCCTCCTTGGCATGATCTGATTGACAGGTTAGACTCTAGATCTTCCCTCTGAATCCTCAAAACTGACATCAGATTAGGTGACTACCACACAGCCCCTTCTCAGCCACTTATCAAGTGCCCTCTCGCCCACCTGAGGAGTCCACCATCTCTGACAGTGTTCTGCCTCCTGTCAATCGGCCTTCAGTATTTGTTGAGTGTCTGATAGGCATAAGGTATTCAGCAGCTACTTCCTCTGGAGCGGTCAGTCAATTTCTTCTTCATAGTCTGCTCTTAGTCTGGAAATTCCAATGAAACCTATTCACTTTGGGTAACCCTGCTGGCATTTGAGATACCAGTGACACAGCTTCCAGCACCACCACAGTAGGACAAACTGGTGGATGTGTGTGTATCAACATATATAATAATTATCTGTCAGTTTGCCACACTGCAGTGGCTTACATTCTGCTGTGCTCCTGGAAACTATGCTGCCAATATCCCAAATACCAGCAAGGTCACCCAGGTGAACAGGCTTCAGCTGAGCTTCCAAACTAAGAACACAGTGAGAAGAAGGAAGAAGCCAAAATCTCATGAATAACAATAGAGTGCATGGAGTGTGGTCTGATATAATGCCATAAAATGTACCCCTGAGGTGGGAAGGCAATAAAAACATGCCTGGGAAAGAGATGCCACCTCCAAGTAGAGTGACCATAAAGACTTGTTGTAAAGCTTTTAGGACCTCATCAACTGATGAGACATGATTTCAAATGAAAAGTAACGGCCGCACATATTAATAATTAGAATGTGGAATGTATGTAGTGTGAATGTAGGAATACTGAAAGCTATCAAAAATAAAATGGATCCACAATGAATGCCCCGGTCATCAGTGATCGGGACATCAAACGACTACATCGCACGAAGTTGCAGCACAGGGTGCCCGTCCTTCGGGGATGACAGCAAAGGTGCAGTGACGCAAACCACGGCCACAGCCATCGCTTGATGTGCATTTAGGGGCTCAGCAGTCAATGAGGAAGCTCGAAGAAGACTTGCATTCAAATGATGCTGTTGTTGCAAATGATTGGAAGTATCATATAGTTCTAGACAAACAAATATGGCTGAGAAGAAGTTAAGCTCATATGTTCCCAAGTACTATGGACATTTTGTCAGATCAATACATGGAAAAATATAAACCTCAGTAATGCGGGGGATCAGGGAAGAAGAAGAAGCTCCTCAGAAAAATGGATCGACAACATTGCTATGCAACAGTGGACACAACAATTTGAGGACGGCCCAGGACCAGGCAGTGTTGAGTTCTATTGCAAGTAGGGCCACTATGAGTCAAAGTGAATTTCATAGCAGTAGCAATAATATACACATATTTAACACATACATGTATACAAGAATAAATATGAGCAACTTGGAAAGTATTGTAATTAGGATTGTAGCTCATACATTCATGGGTTGATTCGAAACAAAACATTTTTAAGCATGTCTACAATTGGTAGATGCCAGGAAACTCTCTTCATAATATACTTAGTGCAATCAGAGTGTTTTCCAATAAAAAATGTTTTAAACCAATCCAAATAGTGTCTTCCAAGGTGATCTGCTAAGTCCATTAAATTCAAGGCATAGAGGGCAGTTCAGAAAGGTTATTGTGGCTGTTTTTGATACTTAAAGGACAAAATTGATTCATTTTCTCAAAAGACACATGGCAATCCCAAGGAGTTATTATAAAGAAGTAGTAAGAACATTAAAAATGGCATGAATGAGAAAAAAGCTAAGGACGTTGTGCAAATAAATTATTTTGTCATCACAATGCACCTGCTGAGTCTTTGAGAGTCACAGGGCTCCTGCTTTGACAATTCCATTGAAAAACTTCACTCCACCCACCCTACAACACTGATCTCTCTTCAGACTTCTTTTTGTTCCCAAAGCTAAAAAAAAAAAAAAGGAATACAATGTAAGTCCCTAGAGAAATATTGACTTATATTTTGATGTAGAAGAAAACGAAGAGCAGAGATTTCCTTGAAGAAAAGTTAGAAAGTTGGAAAACAGCTTTCACATACACTTGGCCTGAACCAAGACAGTGACCGAAGACAATGGCTTCACATCTTGGTATTTAAAAGGTTTCTCTGATTTTGTAGCAAAATTTTTGCTTCCTTATCCTCAAGTGTTTGGGGTAGAGAGAAGATCAGGACTTTAAAACTGTTTCTTGAAAATGGAATCAAATGATCATGAATTTTTCCCATGAACTTTGAAATGTATATGTGTATTTCTTTGTAGTTTATTACATTTTAGAGTTGCTAGATTTCAAAAAGCGTAAGATGACTGTATTAACAGATAAATCCACATTATGGTACACAGGAAAATAATAGGATTTCACTTCATACTTAAAGGCTATTTGCTGTCATGAATCTGCAGTGGTGAAGATAACTGATCCTTTTTAAAGTCAAACATATTTCTTATTTATTCATCAAATGAATGTCATCTTTGTGTCTGGCCCTTCATAAAGGCAACAAGAACAAATAGGTACACAGAGTGCTCAGACCAGAGAGTGCTGCAGCCATCCATACTGGAGCCGCAAGGGGACAGCTCACCCAGCTGAGGAATCAACCATGTACAACTGGTCCTTGAAGCCAAGCACAATTTTTCCAGATGAAAAGAGAAATATCCTTCCCTTTCTTACCACATGGACAACAAGCTCTTATATAAATAATATTCAAATCATGGTCCATAGACTGAGGGAAAAATGGAGAGTAAACATTTAAAAACATTTCTAACAATTTGACAGGGTTATTACAAAATCTGGCAGATCTGGCTAAAAAGTAATTTTATATTTTATGTAAGAAGTCATTTGTATTATTTGAGTTCTTTATTTCACTACTGTAACAATCTATTTTTATGCTGTTAAAAGCACTGATCTAGGATAGATAAGAAATTATTGAAAACAAAAAAGTTGATCCTTCATAATGGATGGGTTGAGAGAGATTGTCCCATAATCACTACTTTTCTGCCCCAAACTCCACCAGCTTCTATGACTACATATGCTATCATGGCACATCCTTTCAATGAGAAAGAAATATGAGGCTTGGGTAAGTATGCACAGCATTCCTTGAAACTTTTTGTAATAATAGATAATGACACAATTAAAACGCTTCAGAAATATAAAAGATACAATGGTGTATCCAATTATAACATACCTGTATTAGGCTGGGTTGAGAGAAATAAATCCAGAGAAATTCATGTATATATAAGACAGAGCTTTATATCAAGAAGTAATTCTTTAACAAGAAAACAACCCAGCCTACTCCAGAACAAGTTCTTAAGTCTGATACGAGTCCCAAAATACCTCTTCAGACTCATGTAGCCCATGCAATGATGAAGAATGCAAGGAGATCACAGACTGGTGGGTGCACACTTGTGTAGATACAATGGTGGTGTCTCTTGCAGCTCTCTGACGGTCTTGCCAGCCAGAAAGTAAAGGCAAAAAGAGAGGAAGCTCCCAGGATCCTCTTTATGAGAAGATTGTTCTCAAGGAGGCATCATCAGACTGTGACCTGATTGACAAACTAAAATCCATTCTTTAACTCTTATACCTTCAAATTGACATGAGATTATATAACGACCACAGTACCTAAAACAATATCCATAAATATCCTGAAAGTTACTCTAATAATGTCTTTTTCAGACAGAATTCTATTTTTAGGCCAAAATATTGATCTTTGTTATTGCTATTTTCCCAAAACCATTATATTAGGATCTCCTACAGATATATCATTCCACAGTTTGATCACAGCAACCAGTATTGCACATATGCTTCCACAATCAGTTTCAAAACATTCTCTTTCATCTTGAACTCCCTGATATCAGCTACCTTTTATACCCCCCCACCTCTTCCCCCTTCCCCGTACCCCTCAGAAACCCGTATTAGATTTTCTGTCCCTATAGGCTCATCAATCCTGTTTTTGGGGGGGATTTTTTTGGTTTTTTTAGGGCATCACTGCCCTGGTGGTGGGAGTAGGAGGCCCATCCTTTGCCCCTGTGGAGCTGGAATTGAGCCTCCATCTCAGTGGGTCACAGTCCCGTGCACAACCACTGTGGCACGGGGGCTTAGCCCGATCCTGGGTTTTATATACTGAAAAGCATATAACAAAAATTCAAGAGAGTCACCCCCAATGACACAGTATTTCTGAGATAAACTCCAATAAGAACTAGGAAACAAATTCAGAAACTGTTGAACACAAGGTTAGGTTCAATGTGCATCATCAGAGTGGGGACCAACTGACAAGGTTTTAACTGTTCAAGTCAGGTTTATCATTTTGATCTTCTAGTCATCTCTCCGATGACCCTGTTTGGTAACCAGTTTCTTCGCATCCCTCTCTTACGGATAGAGAGAAATCACTGGAGGCTTATTTCCTCTGTAAACCTCACAAAGGTATCCTGGGCTCGCATTGCCACTCATAGCCTTCTGCAAACCAGAATCTTACAATACAGACTCTGATACTATTCCCTCTTTAGCTTCAGATTATATGATCTATAATCATTGGTCATGTGGAGTCACTGAGATGGCTCCTTATCTGGAAACAAGCATTTAAGATGCTAATTTATCTGGTAGCCAGACACCATCTAATTTTCTCATCACACTTTGCTAGAGCACCCATATCTTCTGTGTCCCGGGGAAGAGTTGTAAGATACTATTTTAAATATTCATCTGTAACATTCTATTGTTAATTTATCTTGCACATTTCTCTGTAAAAATATTGAAATATTATATTTAATATATTTGAAGAGGTGGCATGTTGTGGTAGTTTATTATGTCAACTTGACTTGGTGAGGATGCTCAGTGGCTTGACTTATCAGGCCTAATCCACTATAATATGACCTCACAAAGTCTGCTCAACACATGAAGAGCCAATCACCTGCAAGAATATGGGAATGTCCCATCACAAGCTTGGATACATATCCTTCCCCCAGGGGTATGAACAACAGAAAGGTGGGTGAAGGGAGACAACGGGACAGTGTAAAACATGGAATAACAACAATTATATATATATATATATATATATATTTGATCAAGGATTCATGGGAGAGTGGTGGGGAGAGGAAATAGAAATAAATCCCCCCCCAAAAAAAGAAATAGAAATAAATTGCTTTGGAAATGTTGATGGCAACATATGTACAAGTGTGCTTAACACTATTTAATGATAGATTCTTACAAGATTTGTAAGAGCCCCCCAATAAAATGATTAATTTTAAAAAGAAAGAATACAGGGATGTAATGTAATTGGCTTATTCAGGTCAGAGCCCTGATATAAATAAAAAGAAATTTCCTCATTGGTATGGCCTACTTCCATGCGAGTGAAAACTCTGGGAAAGTTTATTTGCATCTTGCAAGCCCTGGATTCTACTTCTGGAACATCCTTCTCTAGCTTCTGGACTTGAGTCAACAGGCTGCCATATTGCCTCTTGATCCTTGGAGCCATCAGAAATCTACCCTTTGATCTTCCACCTTCAGATGCAGTTGCCTTTTCACAAGCCTGATCCACTTGTGATCTATCCACTTCAACAGTCTCTAGCTTGTGGTATTCCTGCCAATCATGGGTTCACAGACCATGAAGTTGCTGAGATAGGAGAAGCCTCCAGCTCCTGACCGGGTATTTCGAACCTACCTGGACTCAAGCTGGCCTGATTTCACAACTGTGCTCACCCTTTTCTGGATGCATATTTATGTATATATTTATCATGATCAAGAGGCAGCTGTGCAAACAGCACAAACCCCACTGACTTTGCTTCTTCAGAGAACCCGGTCCAACCTACATGTATTGAGTGCTTGCCATGTGTCAGGTAATGCTAACAATTTTTAAAATATATCAATTATTTACTTCGCATGAAACACTACAAAATAGACATGTCTTGCAGATGTGCAAGCTGAGGCACAGAGATGCATGGCAGCTTGCTGGAGTTCACACAGCTATGAAGTGGCACCGTCCAGTATTAATGTCAAACATCTTCATTGTTATCTATCACTCTTACTATTTTAATTTAACCATTCCTTGTTGGTACACAATTGAGTTCTCTCATTTGGCAGCTATTAAAGTAATGCTGTCACATTAGTATGCTTATGTGTATTGATGTTTCAAAACAATGAATTCCTAGATGCGGAATGCTAGGTCACAGATATTAATACATTTCAACTACAGTATTTTGTTGGCAAGTTATCAATATACCTGATTTTATCACTTGACATCCCAATCAGGCATTAAGAATTTCCAGCTATCTGTCCTTTATAAACACCTCATATAATCATTTTGAAACCCCCTCTTCAATCTAAGCATCAAAGACGACCTGAATATTGTCAGAGCACCCAGGATATGTATTCTACATGTGTGATCTTTCTGAAGATAAGTTGCGGAAAGCACCTGTACTTTTGCGTGAGAGTCCTGTCTTTCTCATCTCCTCATCTTGTTCTGCCAGGAGAAAAGGAAACTCACACGGACCTCCCTGCAAAGCGCTGGCTGGCACTCATGACAGCCCCACGGTGTTCAGCCAGACCCGCATCAGCTTCTGGAAGGTAAGAACTCAATCTGTCATCCAACTTGCTGCAGTCAACCACCTGTCAGTAGCCCATCAGGAGGTTCTTTGAGAACTTTCCGAAGGGCTGTAAGAGAAGCACAGTGAGCGCTTCTCCTCTTCATTGTCCTTCACCTTGAATCGACCAAATATTTCTTCACTTGACATTTCTTCCCTTGAACAGTCGCTTGCCCTTTGAATGCCTTCTTCGTATTTGAGGTCCTATGGCTGTCACCTGGCCCTTCTTCCCCTGGAGGACACGTTTCCCGGGCATTTGTGAAAAGCTTCGGCATTCACATCGTCTGAAGTCCCCGGGTGACACCAGACGTAAGAGGAATGGGAGCTGGCTGAGCGCTGTGTGGCATGAGGCGGCTTTGGCCTGCTTTGGCGCGGCTGACAGACCCTGGGCAGCTGTAACACAGACGGAGGCTGTGGCCGTTTCCCTGCTATTTTATGATCATCCCTGTTTCATTGCTTTCTGCTTTCACTCTATCCTGCCCTCGCAGTCTAGAGCAGCAGGCTAGAGAGATAAGGCCTGCTGGTAATAAATAAAGTAGAAGTTTTATTCCACAAGAAAGGCAATGTGGGAAATTGCTATGACAAGCCCATATGTTTAGCTCTGGATATGTACTCTCTGAATAGTTGGGAGCCTTTTGACTCTCGTTTAAGAGGGCTTCACATTTACACTCCGCCTGTCAACCAAACATTTCCTAAACGTAAATGCTTCGCAGCCAGGGAAAGAGGCTGTTTGACAGGAGCCATTCTTGTGGCATCTTCTAAGGGGAAGAGCACATGATTGGCACAGTGGAGTGGCTTCCACTCAGGATATATTCCCACAAAACTGGGACTGGACCAAGAAAAGCAAGCTAAGGATGATTTGCCACACAAAGTATTGATTCTTCTTCTCTAGCTACCATAGATACTAAACTTGTCAATAACTAAGCTCTTCAAAAAGGGGGCACAAAGGAGAGAAAGTTAGGGGAGGGGGGTAAGTTTTTAAATATATGTTTAACTGAGTAAGATGACCTATTTAAAGCAAATGGCGGTGCCAGAAATCCCTGCCAGTATTTATGATGTTCTCTTTTGTGCACATACTATCTGGTTTCACAACTACAGGAGGACAGAAGCCTCATCATGCATTGTGCCTAATTTCACTTTTAACTCAATTTCACACCTTTAAATAAAATAGATATGTGGATCTAAACTTAATTTGGAGGGATGGATACGTCAAAACTAGTTTCAGAGAACAGAGATTAATGAAATAAGCTTTAAAAGTATTCCCTATGCACAGTCTGAAATACTTTTAAATTCTAGATTTAGTGGTATTTAGGATTTTACTATTGTTTAAAATTTAATCTTAATTTAGTCTTAATATGTGGTTGTTGGTGTGTTCATTGTTGGTTTTCCTTGGTGGCGCCCTCCTCCCCCTTGGCCACCTCAAGGCACTCCTGTTTCTCATGATGAAGAGAGAAACGAATCTAGAATGGGCAGGAAGCTGCAAAAAAGCAAGGGTAGCCTGGAAACTCAAGAAGCCTTTACTAAAGCACGAAGACGCCCCCTGGTGGTATATGCTGGAAGACTTTGGCAACCAGCCAAGAGGAAACCAGACCTGGTGGCAGTGGTTAGATTAGGTATGTACTTGATATATTCCTCACTGTGTCTTGCTGTTGGCTTCTGATTAAATCAGATCCCCAGCACCATGTATAAGTAACTACTGAGGTGAAAATAATCAAGGTAAAAATGATTAAAAGTAGCTGAAAGCATTTTATAGAAACCACAATATATTTCCCAAGGATTAAAAATTTAAAATGTACTTAAAATACATAGCAAAAATTTGACACATAGTTTTCAGACCATTGACTGGAGAAGGACTTTCTAAACAGGACAGAAAAATTATCGACCCTAAAAGGAAAAAATACTAGATTTCATACGTAAAATCCCTAATCTTCGCTTTAGACATAACGGAAGAAAGAAAAAAAGTTTTACAAAGAAGGGTTTTTTTTACCCATTTCTAACACAGAGGGAAAGACACTTTCACTAAGTGTATAAATAAATAAATAGATCTATAAACAAACATGTGAAAAAAACAAATAGTCTTTTACAGAACTTACCTGCAATTTTGGCTCATATTTCAAAAAAAAATGGCAATATCTAATGCTGAGTATATAAAAATACACACTTATGTGCACATGCTTTGGGGGGTAATCAAGATGGAAATATGAAATGTAATCATCGTCTTACCTGGAAATGCAAGCTCTGTAGTAATTTATCAGACAGATTGGCCAAAAAATGTTGTTTCTTTGCTCAGAAATTCCTAATAATATAAGATGTTCACTGATAGCCAGCAAATGCTCATTGATGGTGATTTATCAATAAATGATTATCCATGATTTCAAAAAGCTACTGCATATATAGCCATTAGATATAAATAATGCTATATTGCTGCATTAAATGGACTATAATCATAAATAGGAAAAATCTATAGATTGAAATATGAGCCAATCTATAATTATAAATATTATTCCATTAAATAAGACATCTATAATCAGGTGATCCTACTTTCTATATCTATCTTCCTGTTCCAACCCACCCCATAAAGATTTACAGCCTTGGAAATGCCAAAGAATTCTTCCCAGGAGGATCTCCAGAATCAAAATTAACTTGACAGCAGTAAATTTGCCATTTGTCTGTTTTCTCAGTACTATCTTTGTATTTTTTAATTCATTGATTAATTTATAGATTAATCATGAGAATGGTTATATGTGAGGCTAGATTTGAAGATGAAGTGTGGAAAACTGGTAAATTTTACTTTTTCCTGATATTTTGTTCTACATTTTATAGTAAATAATATATATCTATTACCACGAAAATTACCTTCTTAAAAATATAAAGAAATGAAGTGCTCATTTTGGAGTCCTCTCTTAGCTGATTTCTTTCTAAAGACTTTACACAATCAGTTAAAAAACAGTTTTGTAAAAGAGTAATGTTTCCTATTCATGCACTTACCATCCTTAACTCTAAGGGAAGTTTATTATTTTACCAGCAGTTGGTCCTAAACATAGAATTTTTAGAGGATAGTGAACGTCAAGGAATATTCTCTCCCATCATTCCATGTAAAGAGAAAACTTTACACTTTGTGAAGATGAAATGCCTGTCTCGAGTCAAAGAGAAGTGGACAGAGCCAGAAAGGACTCAGATAAGTTCCATCCCCATCAGCATCTCCTCAGGCTCTTGCCTCTGCAGGCTTTATTGTAAGTCCAGAAACAGAATTTGAAATAGTTCTCACAGACACTCGGGTTATCTCGTATAATGACAAAAATAATGATACTGATTGCAGTAGGCTCTCTTCCTATGAACAGACACAAAGTAGCCATCACCTAAACGTGCCGAGTCACAGCAACAAGGATGACGATGACATTCTTCTATTGAGTGATGGCAATGTGCCAGGCACTCTGTCAAATGTTTTACATGCATTAGTCAACCTCATTTTCTCAACTTAGATGGGAGTCTTTTATTGTCACTTGCAATTTAGTGAGGAGGAAATCCAGACTTAGGGCAGTGTTTTGCCCCATGTCTCAAATCTCTTCGGCTTGTCTGTCTCCAACATAATGAAATAATGAACTTTTTCATCACTATTTTATATAGCTTCATAAAAGTGGTCCAAGAGTCAAGACACATCACACGCTTCCCTAATAGTGGCTTAGGACTAAGCATCATTCTTAAAATGTCCAGTATATTGCAAGGTCTTGTGAACCATGTTGTAATATATTCTCATACCTCCTTTAAAAAATGGTCTCATAATGTATTAATCAATAGTCAGCTTCTACTGTGCTTCTAGAAGCACTGACCCATCACATATTCAACAGAGGATACCTCATCTTTCCACAAAACTGTCTTCAGACCATTTTTTTAAGTGGTGAGGATGCCAATAAATTACTACATAGCGCATATTCAATTATGCTCAGACCCTGGTTGAAAATAGATCATAGATGTAAATCTTTAGAAAATCTGACTTCAACAACTTTTGCTGTAAATCCCTTCCTTATTCATTTTCTCTTTGTGTGACATTTTTCTTACATGTTTAGTTCTTACATGATTTAGCCTTTTCTTTCAACATTCTGTTTATACGTCCCTGCTACTATCTTGACCGCGTCTCTTGCTCAACCAAAACTCACTGCCATGGGGTTGATTCCAGGACACAGCAATCAAGGACAGAGGAGAAGTTCATTTGTGGACTTTCAAGACTGTAATTCTGGACAGAAGTAGAAAGTTGCAACCTTTTCCTACAGAGCAGCTAGTGATTCCTGTGTTAGTCCGGGTAGAGTAGAGGAACAAATTTCATAGACAAGCATATGGATATAAGGAAAGGGTTTATAAACAATTGGAATGGAACACTGAGAAAGCATCCCAACCCAGTCCAGTTCAAAGTCATAAGTCCGATAGTAGCCCATATGTCTGATACTAGTCTATAAAGTCTCCTTCTGACTCACGAAGTCACAGGTCAGTGGATGCAGAGTCCTGTTGCTGGCAGGGGTCTCCACATGACTCCTCACTTCCAGGGCTCAGGGTCCATCAACAGCATCCAGTGGTGGCAGAAGCAACTCATCGCTGGCAGGGGTCCCCACATGGCCTCTCCAGCTTCAGAGCTCTGGCTCCACCAGGGCAAAGCCGTGTGGCTTTTCCGGCTCCTCAGACGCTGCCATATTGTCTTGTCTGTGATTTATCATCTCTGAGACTAACTCCCAACAACCGGGGAAGATAGCTTCTCATCTCACGAAGGAAATATCGCGAGATTTCCCAGATGTATCAGGAGAAACCCATGCCCACACAGAGGCCTCACAGGCTACTCAATGGCTATCTCCTGATTAATACGCTAGACTCCACCCCTACATCTCAATTGTGAAATTAACATAAGCACATGACTGCCACAATTCCCAACTGCTGAATTTGTAGTGAACAATTCAAAGGTAGCCCTACCTCCTTCTCCCACCAGCCTTCTTGGTATTTCCCACACGCGTCCCATGTCCCATTCACTGACCCCATCCTGGATAGGAGATCACTTTGGTGAGCAGCCAGGGTGAACAGCAAAGGGAATCAAAAGAATCGATACAAAAATGCTTAGTACCTAGAACGTAAGCAATTGAACCTAGAAGATCAATTCATGGCAGAAAGGAGAAGGCAGCAAGAAAAAGAATCGGCTCTTTAAATGAAAAAGCACCCTGGGGTGGGGATATCTGGCAAGAAGCAAATCAGAAAGAACCCAGAGTTCCCACCCTCCGGAGTGGGACACAAGCCTTTGTCGATCTGGTAGACAAGGGGTTCCTTCAGCTGTCCAAGCCCTCTCCTGCACTGGAAAGGAAAGTGGAGTAGACTCAAAAGAGGAAGTCAAGAGCAACTTACATAGGGTTTTTTAAGGCTTCAGTGGAGCCGGGGGGAGGTAGAAGGACCTTCATAGGTTATTTAAGTTTCTACCAATGTATTGAAAGGGCCTGTAAGACAAAATAAAGAGAACAAAGGCTAATCAATAAACAATAAATACGAACCTATTTGTCTATCCCTTACAACACAAGGAGGGGGAGCAGCAGAGGAGGAAACTGCCTTCCACGCCTAAGTCACAGAATGATAGCCAGCTTCACAGGGTCACTATGAATCAGAATCAACCCCCTGGCAGTGAGATGTCTTTGTTGTTTCAACCTTGAGATTGTTCTTGTTTAAATATTTCTTTTGGTCTTAGCCCTACTTCTTAATTTGTTACTTTTTGTTTTCAGTAATAACACCAATAAAAGTGGCATTTTTTTTCAAAAAAGTGTTTGTAACATGGATAACTAATTGTGCTCTATTTTCTTAATGTTTTCATTAGTTGCTAGGCCATAAGAACAAATGAGGTATACTTCAAAATAGTATATAAAGTAACTATATCTAGGATTATAGTTCCATTGGCTAATGTAATGTGATTTACTGATGAAAGAGTTTGTCCATTGGGCCCTCAAAACCTAAAGGACTAAGGACTCCCTAATGTTTCTATCTGGTTTGTTTAGGTTTTTTGTTAAATTTTTAAGACTAGTAAAATAATCCCAAAAGTCCTTCTAAAATAATGTCCACAAAAACGAGAGTTGAAATATCAGAGCTTTCAAAACTACTTGTAATTTTGGATGTAGAAAGGTTTATGACAATTC
>PVJH01006421.1:0-33978 GCA_004026705.1 Nesogale talazaci
GGGTCTGCAGTCACTTGGTGCCAGGGAGTGAGGATTTTCAGAAGCAAATCTCCAAGCATTTCTTCCTTGTCTGCCTCAGTCTGGAAGCTCTGCTTGAGAGCTATCCAGCAACAGAGCAAAGCGTTAAGTGTCCACTGATAGGTGCAGTGTGGCATTAGGAAGGAATTGACTCATGACCTCCCCCACAGAAGGTGAAAATTCCATCACTGAACCACTAATGTCAGTTGTGGCAAGACATTAGAATCTCTTAGATCATATGCCCCTTTTGTGCTACAGTCTAGTTTACTCAGTGGTGAGTAAACAGTTATGAAGTGACAGTGAGAGAAGTAAACATTAAAGAAACACACACTTGGTACTGTTAAATTCTCAGAGGAGAGGGAAGTAGGTAAACGAATAGAAGGCTAAACAGGCAGGGATCCGATGGAATAGGGTGGGTAGAGAGGTCTTTAGAGAAAGTTTGTGCGGCAGTCACAAATTGTGTCAATTTCAGGATTGGGATTGTAGGGGTGATGTCTAGCCTGTCAATCTGGAGATAGACAATGAGACCTGTGTGGGCATGGGCTTCTCCTGAGAATTCTGGGAAATTTGGTAATTCCCTCTTTGAGAAGCTCTACTGACAAGGCACAAGATTCAGTCCTTGGGAGACATTGCAGCTGACAAGATACATGGCAGTGTGCTGATGGACCCTGGGTCCTAGAAGCTGGAGGAGCCTTGGGGAGGTCCCTGCCAGCGCTGGGATGCTTCTACCACCACTGGATATACAAGACTATTCACCCTCTGGTCTTTGATTATTCTGGTGTCATTGCCTGAGCTTCATGAGTCTGAAAGAAGACTTTATAGATCGGTATTGGACATATGGGCTAATATAGGACTTATGACCTTGGACTGGACTGGGCTGGGATGTTTCCTCAATATTCAATTGCTGTAGTATATAGACCTCTTCTTATACACATGAGTGTTTATGAATTTGTTTCTAGACTACCCAGACTAACACAGCTAGGGAACACATGCCTAAAGTAAAAGGGGAAAGAGTTTCATGGGAGCATCTTAGGAGGAAGTTTTTCTGAAGAAATACAAGTGGAATGTATTCAGAGTCTTCAAGGAACAATACAAAGAAAGGCCTTCAAATTAGCATCAAATTATCATAAGGGTCAAAGTAATATATATGTACTTCTTCTCAAGTGTGGCAGTTGCATAGTCTGGTGTCAATTTGAAGACTCAGAGTAAAGGGGTGGAGACCAGCCTATCCATCAGATCATAACCAGTGAGGCCTCTGTGTGGGTATGGTCTTTCCTGAGGATTCTGGGAGCCCTGGTTTTCCTCCTTGGAGCTGGAGACACTCTCTCAGCTCATTCCCTGGGAGACATTGCAGCTGACAAGACACTATGGAACTATGCTAGTGCCCTGAGTTAGAAAAGCCACGTGAAGACCTCTGCCAGTGCTACGATGCTTACTCTGTCACTGGATCTAGAGGACTTTCCATCCACTTGTGGTTGTCCTGCATTCAGCATCATTGCACATGTTTTGTGAGTCTGAAAGGGAATTTATAGATTAGTGTCAGACATATGGGCTAATACTGGACTTATAGACTTGATCTGAACTGGGCTGGGATGTTTTCTCAATATTCAATTGCTCTTATATACAAAGCACTTTCTTTTTTTTTTTAAGGGGGGGCATCACTGCCCTCTGGTCGGAATGGAAGGGCCAGTCTTGCTTCTGGAGAGCTGCCAGTGGGCAGCAGTCCCGCACTCAACTACTATGCCACCGGGAAAGCACTTTCTTATACACATGTGAGTATCTATGAATTTGTTTCTCTAGTCCACCTGGACTAATAAACCAACTATATGATGCTTAGTATTATTTTTATCTAGCAAAGCTGCATAATAGGAAGAAAGTGATTCCTAAAAATTGATGACACAAAGGGATAATTTCCATTTTCTCTGTAATATCAAACGAGTCACTGAATTTGTTGATAGAAACTGAGAGAGCATTCCCAAGAAGAATGTGGTGAATAGTTTCTAGACTTTTCTATTTTAAGGACTATAATACTGACACAGGAAATCCTATTAAGATATTTATAATAATTTAAAAAATTAATAAACATTTAATAATTTAGGTGTATATAAATTACAGATAATATACAATGTTTTCTGTAAAAAGTTATAGTCTATATTTTGATTTCACTTATATAAAACTAACAAAAATACATGCCCATAGCCCTAGTCTTTTTCTTTAAATGTATCAACTCAGAACCAGCATTGTTTTATCTTTACCTGCCTTGTGACCCTAATCAATTTATTCTGGAGCAAGTTATAGATACCATATTATTTCATACAGAAATATTTCATTATTTCTCTGAAAGAAAACTTAAAAAAACCCTGATAATTCTATTCTATATATCATCACATATCTTATCAGTGTTCAAATTTTTCTGTTTCATAATGCTAGCAACCTGTTTCACTTTAATTTTCATTTGCAAACTTACTGAGTTCTTGGAGGCAAAACTCCATATATAAGGCTAAGAGTAGAAATGAGAACATTTGCAGGAAAAATGTATTCATCTGCTTCTGGAAATATTATAACTTTTGGAATCTTATTGGTCAGTTCTACTCTGTCCTATAGTTACTGTGAGCTGGAATTTGATGAAAGAGAAATGGGAAAGAAGTGTTTTTCAAAAAGGCAAAGACAAGAAGAATCTAAGGTTTAAAAGGCATAATGTAAACCCACTGTAAGTTTATCATCAAAGCTCTCACAACTCTCAAATGGCTAAAAAGCATATGTAGGAAATGCTGTTGTTCACCAGCCATCTGGGAAATTCAAGCCAAAGCAATGATGAGATGCCATCTAACATCCATAACCATATACCAATTAAAAAAAAACCAGAACAACAAATGCTGGAGAGGCTGTGGAGAGATTGGAAAGCTCATATGCTGCTGGTGGGTTTGTAAATACTTCTAACCACTGTGGAAAGTGATGTGGTGATTCTTAAAACATGCCAATAGAAATAATATATGACCCAGCAATATCATCAAAGAAATAAGAGCCAGATCAAAACAGCCAAATGCTCTCCCATATCCATCACAGCATCATTCACAATAACAAGAAGTTGAAAACAGCCCAAATCCCCATCAATAGAAAAATGGATTAAAAAAACTGATATATACCCACAATAGAATACTACACATTCATAAAAAAACAGTGATGAATACCAGGAAACACCTCATGACATGCAGGGCTCTAGAAGACATGATGCTCATTGAAGTTAGCCAATCACAAAAGGACAAATGCTGTGGGAGCCCATAGATGCAGAGACAAGCAACAGGACGGGTTGCTTACAGGCTTACAAGCTCAGGCTTACAGGGCATCTTCTGCAGGCCAGAGCAGCCCCAAATGCCGGATAGAGAGCCCACTGGTGCCAGCGAACCTTGCATCATCCCCTCTGTGTGTGTGTCTTGAAAGTCACTTTGGCAGAGGATTCCTCTTGCCAGTTAGGATCGAATTGTGAAGGAAGGGTGAGGGAATGTTGACTACCTAGTGACAGCCATGCAGTTTTACGACAACGTACCCTCTGACAGGTAGATATCGCAATCAGAGGGATGAAAGATACTAATAGCAAAGTTTAGTCAGGAGTGGGGAAAAGGAACAGACATGTCCAGGAGAAAACAAGTGCCTGTCTGTTGTTAGAGGGTTAAAAAAAATAGACTGACAATACTTTAATGGACCCAAAGGGGAGCATCTGCACCTAATAAGTAATATGCGCCTCATAAGCCACATTGACCCAAGTTCCTGTAAACCCCATGGGTATCCAGGACAAGTGCCATCTAACAATGGGGCATTGAATCCTGGATCTTTAAGGAGTACAACATGCTCCAAAGGCCATACCAGAAGGATCTGATGTGGAAACCCTAGGAGGTGAACTGGACTCTACTCAACACATCTGTAACCTGAGGACTTATGACTGAAAAGGCAAGGTGTTTGAAGAAGCAGAAGATAGCTATTCCAAGAGAATTGTACTGTCAGTAGGCAGACAAACATTAACTTACTACAATACCCTATGTGCCGCATTAAGATATAATATCCGGGCACACCTGTACCTAACATTGTCCGTGAATATGATTGTAAGTTTTGCCTGACAACCAACTCCCATTGTTTTTGTAAACAACATCCAGCCACATACAGATTTCTTCTGTACACGTGAATAGTTCAGGTATTGCGATATATAGCTAGCTACATTGTTCCCATACCCCTCTCTCAACAGTGTTTCAAAAATTAGTACCAGGGGCTAATCAATGACAGTATTGATGGAAGATCCTTTTGCTGCAGGGAGATGATCAATGAGACCCCTACTATAAATTAACAAGGAGGTCTCTGAGGGAAGTCAAAGTCAGACCAAAAATAAAGATCCAGGAATGGATTCAGAGCTCACACGAAATCCTAGCTCCAAATTAAAAGCTATTCATTCTTAGAACATAGCCCTGCTTCCTATGCACCTGCATGTAGGAAACACAGAAGGCATAGGTGCTAAACCAAAGCCTGGTGCAGAAATTAGATGGTGCCAGGCTGTCAGATAGAATAGCATCTGGGATCTTAAAGCCTTGTTTCCAAAGAAGCAACTGTCTAAGTGAGATATTAACTAAGTCCACAAGGAAGACTTAGTCATATCATCTGTGACATTTAAAGATTGTAAATCATGTAATCCTAATCCATAGGAAGAATTAGTATCAGCTTAAATCATAAGATTCTGGTTTGCAGCAGACTATGGATGACCATGGAAGTCCAAGAGACAAGGAGGAAAAGCCTCTGGTGATTTCCCTCTATCCATAATTGAGGGATAGGCATCAACTGGCAATCAAATAGCGAGGAGTGGAGAGAAAACGACCTGAGATCAAAATGATAAACCTGCTGAGCCCTGGTGGCATAGTGGTTGTGTGCAGGACTGTGGCCCACAGGGTAGACGGTTCAAATCCAGCAGCAGCTCTCCAGGAGCAAGGCTGGGCTTCCTACTCCCTCCCACCAAGGCAGTGAAGTCACACACACACACACACACACACACACACAATGATAAACCCAACCTGAATGGTTAAAACCTTTCCACTCCATCCCCCCCTGATACATTTTGGTCCTGATCTGGTTTTCAATTTTATTTTTTTGGTTTTGGTTTATTTGTTTGTTTCCACAGTGGGGTTTATCTCTGATGCATTTTGTTACATGTTTTCCTGGTTTTTAGTATATGAAATTCAAGATTATGAACCTATAGAGACAACAAGTAGGATAAGGACCCCTGGCGTCTATGGTGGGGGAGGGGAGGAAAGGGAAACTGATGCCAAGGAGTGCAAGAAGGGAGAAAATGTTTTGAAGCCGATTTGGGCAGCCATTATGCAGTACTGCTTAATGTGACTCAACTATGGATTGGTATGATACCTGTGCCAACTCCCAATAAAATGATTATGAAGAAAAATCATAATAAAATAAATTTTAGGTAAAGAAAACACAAAAGCCAACTGTGTATAACACATGTATCCCATGTCTGTTGTATACAAAGTAGTGTGCTGCCAGGTATATGGTGATTCACTGCATCCATAACCTGCAATACAAATGTCATCAACAGTGGGGGGGGGGCAGCCGCTGTAACAATCCAAGTGGACCACCTTTAAGCTGTGGGTTCTGTCCCACAGTGAGATGTTCTGGCAGAGGTGGACGTCTGTGGTCTTGCAGGTGGATTCAGTGTCCCTGGCAGGAGCACTGCCTGAGTGTTGGTTCCTGAACAGAATTTCCAACACATGTGTTACCCGCTTCTAAGCTCCATGTGTCTGTGTGTCTGTGTCATCATTCAGGCACTTCTAACACAGGATCTTGAAGGAATGGACACATATCAGAGAGGCAGATGCAAATGCATCATTTGCGTGACTGGTTCCAAGCAATCTGAAGGCCATGAATTCATCGGCCTTAAATTAAACATGGATGGGGTTATGAGTCATGGCGTTCCAGTTATATGATTTCCCCTACTTCTTCCTAATCTAGTCTTTCAATTTTTTAATGTACAGTGATGATAGCATTGAATATAGTCATTCTTTTAAAAGCCCAGCTACTGCCAGTGAGTTCACTCAGACCAATGGTGACATTATGCATCTTTACTGGAACCAAAAGTCTCATTATTCTCCCTCAGCATGGCTGGTGACTTTGAACCCCTGCCTTATGGTTAGCAGTTCAAATCTTACCTGACAGGGCTACCAGGTCTCCCATAATCCTCTGTAATGAGAAAAATCGAACTCGTGACCCTTACATCTGTGGTGACTCATAGCAGCCCAATGCACAGGGTCAGACTGCCTCTGTGAGCTTTTGAGACCAACTCTTCATGAGATTAGAAAAACCCTATCTTTCTCTTGGGGAGCAGCTGGTAGCTTTGAACTGCTGTCCTTATGATATAGTTCAGAAGAGCTGATGACCTTAGTAATCTCCCTTGGGGGAAAATGCATATAATTTTGCTTATAATTTTTGTTGTTTATGGACTTCCTGATGCCCATCATCAAGCTTGGAATTAAAATCCCTCTGGTAATTCAACGTCCCCATTACATAGTCGATGGAATCGAGAGTCACCTTAGTTATATGACTTTTCCTGGGCCACAGAGACAGCTAAAGTAGAGTTCACTCCAGCAGCAGAGCAATTAGTTCTATCACGTGTTTCTAAGACTTGAGCCTTTCTCCTTCCCTAAGGAGTTGCAGTCTCGGAAGCCCACAGGGACAGCCCTCCTCTCTTCTGTCGGGTCATATGAATTGGACTAGGCTCACTGGCAGTGAGTTGGTTGGGTTTGGAACTGCGGGGGGCATCTATATAAAGAGGACCCATTGGCCCAAACACTTCTCTGCCACAGCCTCTCCTAGGACATGTGAGACACAGAAAGCAATTTAGCATTTTGTTCTGGGTTCTTTCTGAAAACCTGATCATATCTGAGGCTAATGAGTGGAGGCTAACCAGGCAAGAAAGACCACCTGGGGGCCCAGTGCTGACTCCGCCTCCCAAAGCCCCAAGTAATCGATCACAGCCACTGACTCAGTCAGCCAGAGCCTCCAGCCCTAAGGCTCAGATGGAGCTTCTGGTGGGTAAGAGCACCCGCTTGATGTTTACTTTAAATTAATAAGCAATCCATGAATAAGCAATTAATTTCAAATAAATCTCCAGATGTCACCCTAGAACCTGAGACTGCTCTCGGACCTGACCCTAGGTATCTGTGTACGTGCATTTTGTGAGTGCTGTTGGTAAATCTTTTATTAAAGGTATATTATTTCCTGTGAGCTTTGTGAGTCATTCAGGTGAGTGATCGTACCCAAAGGAGTAGAGGGGAGGTCTGAAGTGGCGAGTGTCGTGGGACATGTCAGCGTGCCGCTGGGAACCCACCGGCGTAGTTCTGCGAGGCTTGGGTGAGAAGGGCTGGAGGGCAGCTGGATCTGAACTAAAAAGCGAAGGGAAGCGAGATTTCCATAGGAGGCAGCTGGTTTTCTTATTCACCACACAATTTGTCATCCAAAGTGAGTGATCTTACTGAACTCTCAGGAATGGTTTTCGTCCTTTGTGTCATCAGCGGACATCAGTAGAGGAGCCCTAACCGGTTAGTACTTCGAATGATCACATTTTGGGTCTTTTGGTAGCCTGTTAGACTTAACTTGGATGAGACATTAAGCATTATCCTCTATTTATATGTCATCAGAATTCTCCTTTGGTGTCTTGGTGTTGTTAGCTTCTGTTAGCTTGTAGGATTTGACCACATTAAGACTTTGTCTGCTTCTCTGTGTCCTATTCTATAAATGAAGGGGGAGAGATTAGATGAAGTCTGGTGTTTTTTAAAAAGGGCGGGGGCAGAGGTAAAAAGCCGCCTTTAACAGGATTCAAGTTCAGTAAAAGCAAAAATTTAAAAGCTTCATCTGCTTCAAATAGTTCTGTAGTTAGAAATGAGGGTTCTGGAAATGTTTTGTAGTGCAATACTAAGCAACCAAATTCCTGGCATTGCTCAAATGTACTTAAAAAGCCCTAATTTTATGAGTTGTATGCAATTAACTTAAGAGAAATTGCACAAGGGTTATGTGAAGGTCTGCAAGGAAGCTCAGGATGATAGTCTAGGAAAAGGGGGATTTCCTTGTGAATGTATTTACTCTCAAACAAATCACAGACTGAAATAGGGAAATGCAGTACTGAAGATAAGAAGGGCTCTTTGTGGTTGCTGGACCAAACAATGTTACTTTTCTGAATGCATTTCTTTTGGAAATAGAATTCATTCTAGTAATAAAAACCTCAATTAGTGAAAATTTGGAGAAGTAGATATAAAAAAAAAAACATCTGTCATTTCAGCAAGCAGAAACTAGCTATTAACTCTGTGTGTGTGTGTGTGTGTGTGCGCGCGCGTGCGCGCGCTTTAAGAAAATGAAACAAAAAACTCTCTGCCATCCAGCAATGCTGGTGGACTTAGCGCCTCCCCCTGTGCGTTTTGGAGACTGTTGACAGCACCAGAAAGCCCAGTCTCTCCCACCAAGCCGCCAATAGTTTCTACCAGCCAGCCATGTGGGTTGCAGCCCGACTCATAGCCACTCCACCACGAGGGCTCCGTTGGGAAGACTAGTCAATGAAGACTCCATGGATCACCTCCGTTCCACCTGCAACTGATCCCCGGGCTGGCACAGGACGGACCAAGGTCTCCGTGGGAGCAGCTGGTGGCTGGGAAGCGCCCACATGGTGGTCAGTAGTCCCATGTGAGCCAGCAGCCTCACCAAGGCTCCTTAACAAAAGATAGGAGGGGCATGTTTAGAGGTGTTGTTTGGGATAAGCCCACGCAGGGGGAGCTGGAATCCTAGTCGCAATACTTTTCGACATCCCACTATGCTGATGTAGTTTTCTCCTAAAACAATTTCTCATTGAAACAGAGGTCCTATGGCAGAACCATGCACGGCTTTCTTTAACTCTTACCGTGCTATTGGAAAAGAGAGAGGCAGCCAAAGAAAGGCCGACGTCCCAGGAGAGGGGTGGACACAGCGACTGCAGCAATGGGCTCCACCTCAGCAATTGTCAGTTTGGTGTGGGATGGGAGGGGGGGCGGCGGGGAGGAAGAGGGGGGGGTCTCAGTTGCCATGCCTCGGAGGGCTAGGAGTGGAAACTGCCTCACTGATTCCCAACACAAACTCTTGGTGACCCAGCTGTTGTCAATTTTTCTCACTGAATGATCTTTTTAAAAAAATCGTGGTTGTTGAACATGTGCACAGCACAGCATTTCTATATAACATTTAGAGTCATTTCTATATAAACAAGTCAGTGACATCCACTTCATTTTTTAAATGGCTGTCCCTTCCCACCCTTCTATTAGTGTAAACCCGCCCGCGCCCTTCTAAACTTTCTAGTGTTTCAAATGGTCTGTTGGATCCCAAACAGATGGCTCCGTAAAGGCTGGTTAAAGAAGACGTTCTTTCCTAATTAAGCCAAACCTGCTAGTGTTCGTTTTAAAAAAGACTTGGGGGAATACGTTGTGTTTAAGGTTTAAAAATTATCCAAGGGCCATGGTTTCATGGAGGAGCAGGGCTAATCATGGAACATCCTTGGATATGAATCTTTGATTGCGTCTCTAAATCTTGGGAGTCACTCCCAGGAGTAGGATACATATTTGAGGATTTTGCTGCATGTTATCTATTTATTTTTGATGCATGCTATCTAAAGTGACCTGATTTTAAGCAGGACACCATTGACTGGGGGGAGAGGGGGGGTCCTTGATGAAAAATTTGCTCTATATGGAGCAAGAAAAATGTTCATAGGATGCAAAAACAATATTGAGATATATTTATTTAATTTTAAAATGCCACAGGATGTGGGACAAATTGCTAAAAAGCAGGATGTCTAGTCACCTTAACTTACATCAATTTTGGCCAATTAATCTCCTGGCCAACTTGAAAGAATCTCCTTTCTCTATTCTCTTGTTAATACTCTATGTTTAAAAACCTGTGTCAATTTGCTTGGCGGAATATATTAAGTTATTTCTAATTTGCATTACTTAGATTCCTCTGAAGCTTTTATTTTTCCTGCCGATTTTTCTGCTCTGCAAATCGATTTGTAGAAAATGTTCAAGACTTTACTGTCAATTAGGTGAAAGTTTAATGGAACAGATCATCAGTTTTGTGTTCAACGATTCATGCATACTTTGCTGCAATTGCAGTTTCCATAATATGCCGTTGCTTCTCCTTGACCCCAGTTTCCTATACCCTCTTGTCGCTTTCCCCCTAACACTCTGAACGTTGCCCTGGAGGAAATGATAGTTTTTGATCTAAAATGGCTGGTTCTTCTAACACACGGTGAGTTCAGGCCCAGCTCCACAGGGTGACTAGACGCCTTAGTTTGTGAGTCTCGCCAGTGTCTACCTGACCAGTAACCCTTTTATGACTGTGAGGTTCTTTTAACACTTTTCCTCCCATTCTACGAAGGGTAATGGTTCTCAGTCTTCCTAATGCTGTGACCCTTTAATACAGTTCTTCATGTTGTGGTGACCCCCCCCAACCATAAAATTATTTTCATTGCTATTTCATAATTATAATTTTGCCACTGTCATGAATCATAATGTAAATATCTAATATGTAGGACATGTTTTCATTGTTAGAAATTGAACATGACTAAAGCATAGTGATGAATAACAAAAATAATTATATTTAGGGTAATATTTATTTCTAATTACAAATAATAAAATTTTGTCTGAAGCATGTTGTAGCATGGGTGACAGTCTTCATGTCAGGTACTCCTTTTTGGATGGACCCACCTGGAGACAGATAATGGAACAGTGTCTTAGTTCCTAAGACTGAAATATGTGTTTTCCAATGGTCTTTGGTGACCCCTGTGAAAGGGTCATTCAATCCCCAAAGAGATCGAGGTCCACAGGTTGAGAACCGCTGACTTAAGGCCTTCCATTGTGATCCTTTTCAGAGCAGTCAGTTAGTGATAAACAGACACCATGTAGTTCTTTTGACGTCAGAGTTGTAGAGGTGGATATTTGTATGGTCCATAAGTGCACAGGATTCATTGTTTCCATGTGTCTTTCAGTTTTCATCAATTGTTTCTCTGGACCGGGAGAGACCAATTTCTGCACCTTAGAGGGTTGCTCATGACTCTTTAAGACGTAACACATTGCCTTTGTGGACTATGTTATGCCAATTGACCTTGAAGTCCTTTGAGACTGTGATTCTGATTCCCCGGACCCAGCAACTCTTTCCCTCAAAGTGTTTGTTGGAGTGTAAGAAGTTTTCATAGCTTTGTTTCCTGTAGGCTCCACCAGATTCATGAATACATTTGTTTCAAAGGAAAATATCCATATACAAATTGCTTCTCTCACCCCTCTACATGCTCATGGGTGGACTATCACTCTCACTCCCATCTGTTCAGCCTTAATACCTGTCCATGCATCTGCTTAAGGATTCGTCCTGGCAGGAGGTGCATATCACCGTACTTGCCTCTGTTGCCTTTAACCCTTGCAGACCTCCTACTGGTTCCCTCTGCCTCATCACCCCTGGCACGAGACTGCAAACCTTATTTTCAAAATGCAGTTTTATTGACATACGAGTCAAATAACACGTACTTCAATTGTTTGGTCATATCAAAAAGAGTCGAACCATCATCGCCACAATCAGCTGTGGAATATTTTCTCCTTTTTGTATTCATTGTACTAACTTGCCATTTCCCTCTGACATCCCCTCCCAAGCCTTCAATAAGCCATGAGTCTGGTGACATCACTATAGATTTACCTAGGCTGGATTTCATACACTGGAAACACACCCAGGCAAAGAGAAAACAAAAGAAAAACCACCATCACCATCCACAAAATAACCAACGATGGTAAAATTAAGTCAGACAAAAACTTTACTTGAAAAGAAAGTAGGAAATATGAATAGCTAGAACAAATTTAAAATGAGTCAAAAGGGCCATCAAGTGATAAGGCGTGAAATTTTAACTTAATCTCCCACAATCCACTTCCCATTGCATTCAGCAGGGGAGCAAGGTTATTCACCCCTCTGGTCCACAGCCCAGGGAATTCACCTGAGGCTCAATTCCTTCCCACTTAGCTTTTTTTTTTTTTTCATAGAAAAAAAAACTTTAAATGGGTCAAAGGGGAAATCAAACAATAAGATTTTAGATATTACATTTTAACCAAACTATATCTGCCATAATAGAGTTCACACTGCATTTTGTTTGATGACATGGTATTCACAGTCCTCAGTGAAGGTCCAGGGGGATTCATGGCTTAATCTATGGAGGGACACTGCAGAGTTTGGCTTCCACTGTCACCACAGCCTTCTGCAAATGGAATGCTCACATTTTAAGCTCTGATCTCATTCCCTCCTTCCGATTTGGGATTTATTATTTATAATGCTTGAATCACCCAGGCTAGTGTGCTTCTTCCACGTGGACTCAGTTGACACCGCACTTGGATGACTACATGTTTGAAGAGAAACTTTTGAGACCCCAGAGATTCTTCTTTTTGTTAACCAGGCACCATCTAATTTCTTCATCACACTTTGCTACAGCACCCATACCTTCAGTGATTTTCTCATGTGGTTGAGCATTGAGCAGGACCATGCCATAAGAAATAATTTTTCTCAGATTGGGGTTAGAATTAAATGCAAGCCCCAAACCACATATCTCTGGTTTACATACACCTTTGATTCCCTTTAGAGATCTCTTTATTGTTCCATGATAGAGAACATTGTCAATTATCACTCTGAGGCATAAGGTAATTTTATTGATAGTGTCATTAATTTACCCACTGGTATAGAATGTAACATACTTTTGAGAAAAGGAAACTTCCTTTTCTCAGCATATACAAGTATATGCTGGCTCTGAAACACATTTCATGAAATGTTATTTTGTACAGATAGGGCAAACATTTTAATAATATTAATTCACAACAGCAGAGCCATGCCTATCAGACTAGTACATGTGTAGTCAAGCAACAACAAACTCCCACCAGTGCCATCTCCGTAACCTTCGGGTAGCAGTCATCTGCTTCTTCTCACACTAGGGAGTTAGTTTCAGCCTTAAGGGCCACAGGTGAGTTTGAGGTAAGTCTGATTTCTGGGCAGTAGGCAGGCTCACGCTCTCCTTTTTAGGGAGACTGCATTACAAAATGACATAAGAGCAGAAGAAGCCTCCATCTTGTTGTCTATCTTATAGTAGCATATTTGCCCTGGGTTGACTAACTTCACTCAGCCTAATGGCTTCCAGGCCTCTCCATGTCAAGAGGTGTTTCATGTTTTCTGTACTCTTTCTCAGGGATGCATATTCCTATGTGGATGTACCATGGTTTCTGTATGCATCCTTCTTCTGCTGGACATTTGGGCTGTTTCTAGCCTGCTGCTATTGTGAACTGTGCTGCAGAGAACATGGGCAAGCAAACATCTGCTTGCCTCTTGTCTCTTACTTCTTTGGGATATATGCCCAATAGCCTGATTGCTGGATTGTATGAGTAGTCCGTTCCCAGTTGTTTTCATTAGTGCTATATCAATTTCCATACTGGTTGCACATGTTTACAAGTCCTCCACCAACAGTCTACAAGAGTTCTAATTTCTCCACATTTTCCAGCATTTGTTGTTGTCTGCTTTGTTTTTTAATTGGGCTTTTAAAATCTTTATATTTTTAATCATTGTGGGTGTAAGATGATGTTACATGATAGTCATGATTTGCATCTCCGAGTGGCGAGTGATTGTGAGCATTTTTCAGTGTTTGTGGGCCCTTTGAGTTGTCATTTTTGGTGAGCTGGCTGCTCGTGTCCTTTGTCTACTTTGTAACTAGGTCATTTGTTATTCTCTCATTGAGGTGTTGCAGAGGGCTGTAGATTTGGGTAATTCAAACCTTGTCCATTTTGTCATTGCTAAAATTTTGTGGGCTCTAGTTTTATTCTTTTGATGAGTCTTGATGTACACAAGTGTTTTGTTTTTAATAGTCTCAGCCATCTATTTTGTCTTTCTCTGTGTGTGCTTACTTAGTAATCTATGTATGCCCTGCAACCGTACCCTTAAGTTTACCCAATTTTCTCCTTGATGGTCTTTATAGCTCTGGTATTTACATGTAGGTCTTTAAACCATCTTGAGTTTATATTTGTACATGGGGAAAGACATGGACTCAGTTTCATTCTTCTTCATCTGTCATATTTTTTTTGCTAACCCTTTTATCGTATATTGCTTTTCCCAGACCCAAGTCAACACTTGCCTAGTCAGTGACTTCCCTCCCTCCATCTTCTCCTTTCTCTGATAAAACCAAAAAACCAAACTCACTGCCACTGAGTCAATGATAACTCACAGCGCCTCCTGGGAGTGGAACTGTAACTGTTGATGGGCATAGCAAGCGCTGTCTTTCTCCCCAGGAGCTGTTGGTGGTTTTAAACTGCACCATGTGGATAGCAGCCCAACTCATAGCCACACCACCACCAGGCCTCTTTCCTTGCTCTGATTATCATCAGCTGATGTTTCTTGACTGTGAAAACCTTTTCAATAAAAATTCTTAATCATGGGCTGAGCCCCGGTGGCGTAGTGGTTGTGCGCGGGACTGCGGCCCACTGGGACGGAGGTTCAATTCCAGCAGTGGGGCTGGGCCTCCTACTCCCACTACCGGAGAGCAGTGATGCCCAAAAAACAAAACAAAACAAAAATTCTTAATCATTTTATTGGGAGATCTTCCAGCTATCATAACTTTCCATGGTTCAAGCAGTAGTGTACAGTTGCTACCACAATGTTTCACAACATTTTCTTTCTTCTTGATATCAGCTCTTCTTTATCCCCCGCCCCATGAACCCCATATTTATGTAGTGCCATATCTCGCACAATCCAATATATCCATTCACATATAATTCTGCTGTTTGATCCCATGGAGTAAGGTTATAGGGTCATCAATGCTATCAGCTCACCATTGCATGTTTTCCCCGCCCTTTTCCAATACATGCCCTCAGGGTTTTCTTGACTTTTTATAATGGTGGTCTTACACAAATTGTCCCTTCTGACTTATTGCACTCATTATAATGTCTTCTATGTTATAAGGTATCTCGAAGATTCATCGTTCCTCTTTAATGTTGTTTAGTATTTCATTGTGGGGTATGTGTGTATGTGTGTGTGTGTGTGTGTGTGTGTGTGTGCATTGCCAGAGTTTATTTTTCCATTCTTCTACTGCTGGCATTTAGATTTTTTTCTCTCTTTTCCCATTTTGAAAAGTGTTGAGGGGCTGAGCCCCGGTGGCGTAGTGGTTGTGCGCGGGACTGCGGCCCACTGGGATGGAGGTTCAATTCCAGCAGTGGGGCTGGGCCTCCTACTCCCACCACCTGAGGGCAGTGATGCCTAAAAAAAAAAAGTGTTGCGATGAACATGGGTATACATTTATAGGAGACGTTTTAGGCCCCAGGGTGGGGGTGAACCTGGGATTGTATCACTTATCACTCCCTACTTAACCCACCAGCCAGGGTGCAGGCTAGCAGCCCTAGCAGCTAATAGGAACGTTATGAAGGTTCCCTGAGTACCAAAAGGGAAGTCCACCACTTTTCTATAATCCCTGCCACTGATTGAATGATATACACAAGGAGATATTAAAATGAATCCAACACCGAGTTCCTGTGAGTCAGAATCAACTCCACGGTCTCTAACAGCATCAGCAGCTGGAGCCACAGCCCTGGGGAGGACAGCACCAGAAGGACTCTGAGCACTAAGATTGATGAGAAAACCCTCCAAGTTTGGTTCTCGTCAAATTCAATTCTTTCTCAGAGGCACTGTTTGTGCCACCTTAATGATAAGAGGTAGGTAATGAATGTGGCTATGCCAAATGTGATATCAAACTATTATGGGATACCTCCTTGTGTTAGTCTGGGTCGACTAGAAAAACAAAGTCATAAACACGCATATGTATATCAGGGAGAGGTTTATACACAAGAGGAATGGACCATTGAGAAAGCATCCCAACCCAGTTTAGTCCAAGGTCACAAGTCCAATATTAGCCCATATATCTGATACCAATCCATAAGTCCTCCTCAGACTCATGAAGCATTTGCAATGACGCCAAGACAATCATAGGCCAGGGGGAGCAGAGTCTTGTGTATCCAGTAGTGATAGAAGCATCTCAGTGCTGACAGGGGTCTCCCCGTGGCCTCCCAAGCATCTCAGCACTGGCGGGAGCTTCACGTGGCTTTTCTGGCCCCAGAGACCTGATTCCATCTGGATAGGCCCCTGTGGCTCTCCTGTGGGATGGTTCACTGGGAATCAGCTTGGTGTCTTGTCAGTAGAGCAACTCCAAGAGACTGAATCGATAGTCTCTCACCTCCATGGGGGAAAAATGGAGAGATTTCCCAAAATTCTCAGAGAAAGCCACGCCCACACAGAGGTCTCGTTGGCTGCCTCCAGATTGACAGACTAGACTCCACCCTTACACTGCCAATCATGAAATTGACAAGAATACATGACTGCCACACTTCTAAAATATTTCCACTCAATCCTGTGGGTATATTTTTATTTAAGTTGTATACCATGTGAAACATGTTGTAAAAATGAATAAAATAAGGCAACACAAAAAACTCTTTTTAAAAATAAAACAAATTACATATAATTTGTTTCATGTTTTATATATATATATTCCATATGGGAAGAAAATTACAGACCTTAATGAATAAATTAATATTTAGTAGTTTAATTTCAAAGTGAAAATTTATTGTTAAATATAACTATATTAGAAAACCACTAAGACAATAGAACAATTATTACTGAACAGAGGAAGGGAAGGGCTTCCTCAAATTCTTCTTGGTACCTGAATAGCTCCTGACCTTAAAGGACAAAGGTATAAAACAAAGGTGCCTGCAAGCTACTTTCTAGCCTCCATCAACTCTAAGATTTTAGAAATAGAAAATGTATTTTGACTTATCAGAGGACCAAAGTTTTATTTCTACCCCTTTATTTAAAGGTTAGGCTCAGCTGTCTCCTAAAGATACTATTTTTTGCCTTCCCACATCCTTTTTATTTTATTTTAAATCATTTTATTGGGGGCGGGCTTATCACAGTCCATACATACATCTATTGTGTCAAGCACATAAAGTTATTTCTTGGGCTGAGCCCTGGTGGCTTAGTGGTTGTGTGCGGGACAGGGACCCACAGGGTTGGCGGTTCAAATCCAGCAGTAGCTCTCCAGGAGCAAGGCTGGGCCTCCTACTCCCTCCTACCAGGGAGCAGTGGTGCCCACAAAAAGAAAACAAACAAAAAAGGTATGATAAAGTTATTTCTTATCCAAATGCCCTACACATAACTATTGGTTGGGTAAAGTGTTAGTCTGAGTTGACTAGAGGAACAAATTCATAGACACGTGTTTAAGAAAGAGCTTTATATACAAGAGCAATTGAATAGTGAGAAAACATCCCAGCCCACTCTAGATCAAGTCTATAGGTCCACTAATAGCCCATATGTCTGATACCAATCTATAAATTCCTCTTCAGATTCATGGAACACATGCAATGACAGCAAATGCAGGAAGCTCACAGGTCAGTGGGTGGAAAGTCTTGTAGCACTCGTGGCAGTGGAAGCATCTCAGTGCTGCCAGGGATCTCCGTGTGGCTCCTCCAGCTTCAGGACTCTGGCTGCATCAGCCTATCTCCATGTGGCGTGTCCAGAGGAAGACAGGTAAAGCAGAGAGTGAGAGTGTGGCTGGCCTCCAGCGAGCTAGTCATCTCTGTGGAGCATCCAAATGAGGTCATTAGACTGCGACCTGACTGACAGGCTGGACTCCACCCCTCCACAAATTGATACCAGACGATGAACCTACCACAGATGAGTAGTACAAATAAAATCTATTCTCAGGCTTATGTCTGGGCGTTAATATTTACATGGCACTATTTCAAGGCATCTTCTCACCCGTCTAACTTGAGAGCAGGTTGGAATGCAGGTTTTGTTGCTCTGCTTCGCACGGGAACCCTTTTGCTACAAGAGTGTAGGTATCATGGAAGACATCAAAGAAAACTGTGTCTTCCGGCCACACAGTTCACTGCCACCACGTTGATGTAGACCCTCCGAGGCCTTCTAGGACAGAGGAGAGCTGTTTTGACGAGAGACTGTCATAATCCAATGTATAGTTCGGGGGGTGAGGGGGGCTTGGTTTCAAAGGATATGCTATGCTTTATGAAATGTTTTATATCATTGTAAACATAAAAAAAATAACTTTAGGAACACAGTGTTCAACAGGGAGGGTCCCATATCCCTATGTTATTTATTTAATGTTTTTTTTTTTAAGGAAATATTTTTCAAAACTACGTGGAGACACAAGCAAGATTTTCCAACCATCTACCCCACTGTCATCAAAGATCAGGAATAAAGTGGTTACATTTCAGGCCTGTGACTGAAAGCCCCTAACTTACTTGGTTTTTATTTAGGATGTGTGGTCAGGGGGCGGCCAGGCCCCGGGGATGCTCGGTAGAGTGTTTGGTGAGAAAGAAGACCCTCAAGGAAACGGCCCGGCACAGGCACAGTGGTGGTGACAAGGGTCCCCAGCCCAGTGCTGCCTCCGAGGGTGGTGCAGGCCAGCTGGTGTCCTTGTCCGTGTGTTGTCGCCACGGGCCAAACGGACTTGATGGCACTTAATAACACACCAACGGAAACTCTCCGGGGCAGGGGGTGGGGGGGCCGCCTTTTAGGGTTTCCCAGCTTGGACACTGCCCAGGACATCCTTTGAGGGGTGAGTGGAAGCTGCAATGCACTAGACTTCCCATGCCCCGGACTGTGGCTAGGGCCTTGGGTGGACCTTTCACAAAGACACGGGGCGGGACTAGTGGCTCCCTTTCCATGGCTCATCTTCAAACTGCAGGAGGTATCCTCCCTGCTCCCCTCCCCAGTGCCTCCTGCGGGATGTGTTTCCTCTCCCAGTACCCAGGGTGCTCCAGCGTGCTTCAGGTCTCGTGTTTCACAGATGGTTCTCATCTATCTTCCGTGGTGATGATTTCTCTGCTCGGTGTCCTGGGGGGAATGAAAGTTTGCACAAGCCTAGGGACAGGGAATGGCAGAAGGGGCCACTGCTTGCAGGCGCTGGCGGGGACGTTCTGCCACCCTAGGTGGCATTCTCTGCAAGTGCTCTGGCCTTGAGTGAAATAGCCTGGACCCTGCAGAATGTCTTCAGCTGGAAGCACTTCCAACCAGTGCTAAAAATACATTGTCGCTTGCTTTCCTCGTTATAGGGAGCGTCTGTGTTTGACCTGCAAATATAGAGACTCAATGTGAAAGGAAAGGCTGCCCCTGCCAAGGTAAATTTGTTTTTGTTTTGTAGAGCACAAGACAGGAAAAGCCAGAAATGCACCCGTGCATGCTTGCCCTGGCTCTTGGGGAAGGCAGCGAGTGTCTGGAACCCATTTTGCATCCTGCCAGCGACGGCCCACCGACTTCCCAGCCCATGGTGATCTGAACCAATCTGCCAGCAAATCAGACTGCCTACAGGAAGGTTTATTAAATTTTAAGGTGAGGTATGTTCAATGCCCTTTTAATCTAAACAGAAGACGCTAGACTTGCTTTTAACTTAACCTCAGATGGATCATTGAGTCATTCATCTCCCCTCCCCTCTTATTTTAATGCCTGCCTCCCAAGGTGACCTTTGGCTGAAGGAGAGATTTTAGGTGCACTGCTCTTAAGTCCTTTAAAATAAACACACAAGCAAAACTATCAAACAAGCAGAACTTATGTACAGTGGACAGAGAAATTTGTCCGATTTCCTGAGTCATGTTGACGAACAGATGTGAAGTCCGGTCCCTGTAGTTTGGGGAGAGTGTTTGTTTAGAGCATTTGGCTGCCAGTGTGATGTTTCTTCAATATTGTAAGAGCAAAGTTCAATTCCTACTGAAGAGTGGGTATCAGCCCGGCTCTCCAGCTGGTACCACTTCTCAAAAGCTTAAAATACACAGTGCACAGAGAACAGAGGGCCATTCCGCGCACCCGCCCTGCAAGGCAAGAAATAGCTCAGTGATGAACAACATGAGTTTGGGGCTCTGCCTTGCGAGCCTGGATTCTGCCTCTCAATGGCTCCGCCTTCCCTCCTCCTCCTCTGCACAGTGGGGACCAGGCTGAATCCTTCCTCTCAGGGCCGTTAAAGAAGTACTTCATGTCAAGCATATAAGACAGAGCCTGAGTGCATAAGAAATCTTTAATACATGCTAGCTATTATTACTAGAGGTTAATAGTAGATACTTCAGTTAATCATCTAAGTTACTAAGAATTTGGACTACATGACCTAATAGATAGCCTTTGGCTAAACGGCTCTATGCCACTTTTTATTTATTTATTTTTTAGGCATCACTGCCCTCAGGTGGTGGGAATAGGAGGCCCAGCCTTTGCTCCTGGGAGCTGGAATCGAACCTCCAACCCAGTGGCCCGCAGTCCTGTGCACAACCACTACACCACCGGGGCTCAGCCCTCTACGCCACTCTGCTTCTACCTCCTAGTCAACAAAGCCAAGAAGAGTGTACAATCATGAGATCGTACAAGAGTGTAAAATCATGGAGGTGATATATTCTCTTAGTTATCTGCAAGTAAATAGGAGGGGAGATCTTTGTTATTGTTTACCTAGAACAAAATATTGGCTGGATCCAAAATTCCCCAATGAGTTTACATTCTCAAGGAAGCACATGCTGCACACAGCCTCTCCAGACCTCTAGGAGAGAATGCATTCATTTTCTCATGGAATGTCCCGACTCTGGGTCCCATTAGCACTGAAGAGTTCAAGGATGAAGGATGGCCAGCTTTTCTTTGGTGAGAGCTAGACGAGCCGTTACTGCACTGCAAAGGGAGTTAGAATCTCCAGTCCACAGGTGCCTTCTCAGATACGTGATCAAGCAGTTAGGTAAACCTGTTTGAAACCAGCACTGTTTTAAAAGTGTAAAGTGACCAAAGCAAGTGGAAGAGCTGTGACCTGGGAAGCTGTGCCTTCAGAGCTCAGGAAGGGGAAAGGGGAACAAGTTCAGGATACTTTTTAAAGATCAACCATGATAGCCAACCATCCATCCAAGTCTGCCCTTCTTTCAAGCTCGGAAAGCACCCTCAGCCTCCTACACATGGGGATGGTGGGTCACCCTAAAGTATTGACTTAAATTGTGACAGGTAAAATTGAAATTGGGAAAGGGAAGGCTATACACATGAACTTAAAAATGATACATTCAATGAATATAGATTAGAAATATGATTAGAAAAAGCATAAGAACTATCCACGTTCAGGCAAATCTTGGTCAACTTTACCGTGGAGCCATTCTGGGTCACATCCGGGTTCACTTTCATTGCACACAACTCTGGAGGGAAATCATTAGCCCCTCCAGGGCTCTTTTGGACACTCAACTCTTAAGGTGACACCAAACATCCCATGAACTAAGAAAGGAGGACGTTTCCAAAAGCATGATCTTCCATGATGGGAGATCAAAGACGAGGCAAGGTTGGGTTGGCCTTTTGGAGAGCCCTGGTGCCAGTGGCTGGCTGGGCCGGAAGCCAGGTTAGTGGATCTGAAGCACAGCAGCCACAGGACAGTTCAGCGTGGAGAGGAAAAACAGCAAAAGGGACAGCACGGTCAAGAGAAAGAAATCTGTCAAGATGGAAGAAAGTCAAGTACATCGAAGGGCAGGCAAAACAAACCCGGGGTGGACACAACAGGCAAGAGAGAAGAATCTTCCTCCCAGGCCATTCATCTTACTATCAACAGGCGTTTACCTAGAAGACCCTGCTGGCATGCCCAGCATCTTCTGCTCCCCTAACCACATCTTTAAACAGCTAACACACACACACACACACACACACGCACACTAATTCCTTTTAAGGATGTTTTTATCCTATTAGAAGACCTGGACTCTGGAAGAAAGCCAAGATACATGGTATGCTATGTTTGGGATGGGAGGAGAATACATAATTCAGTCTACGTCTTTATGGACTTTCAAAGGAATCTTGGATAAGGATTCCTTACAACACTTAGCTCTGCGTTGACTGCCTGAGCACCGAGCAGAGCACCAGGCAGAGGAGTTCAGAAGAGCTGCCGGGCTGGGCGCTCGTTCACCGGGGGCTTTGGTGCTGTTGGAGGGTGGAGAGGGCGAGGAGCTGAAAGTGTATCATGGTCCTCTTCACTTACCGTCATCTGACCAAGCAAATGACATCTGATCTCCTGACAAAGGATGGAGATGGTTTTCAAATGATATTTAAAATACCAGTGTAATATTCTGATGGCTTCTAAGTGGAAATTGTTTAGCATACATTATTTAGATGTAATCTAAACCAATTTAGAACTTTAGCTTAGCCTCAGGTAGAGTCTCAGGCCTGTGGTACAATAGACCTGAAGTATGGAAGATTTGGGGTCAGGTTCAGGGCCATGGCCTGGAAAGAACCTGAGCAGTTAGCAGTTCTGCCCCTCGCTTTGCTTCTGGAACTCAGTCTCCAGAAAATACCATGGACTTCCCAAAGAACAAGCGCGTGTTTTGAAATAATTACAGTCAGAATTCCCCTTAGAAGTGAGGATGATGAGCTATCTCACATACTTTGGCCACGTTATCAGGAGAGACTAGTTCCCAGAACAGGTCGTCAGACTTGGTAAAGCAGAAGGATAACAACAAAGAGGAAAACCCTGGGTGAGATGGATTGACACACTGGCTGTGTCACAGGGCCTCAAACATACATGGAATTTTTCTTGTAAGATTCTGATCGTGCGCACGCACATGCGCACGTGTGTGTGTGTGTGTGTGTGTTTTCTTTTGAGTGAACACAGGTAGATCCCTCTGATGGTGTCTAAGTCCCTGGGACTCACCCAATTTGTAGAGTGCCCTCCAGTTACAGGCAATGGCAGCCCAGAGCTCGATAACCATTCGCTGGGACAAATTCCCAGTCTGAGATGTTCATTGCCCGCCTTTGAGGCGACAAACTAGGACGACTCCATAACTGCTCCAACACAGGTCTCAAATGAAAGCGTTATGTATGGGGTGTGTGTGTAGGGGTGGGGGAAGATGGTGCTGGGGTAGAACCCACATGTTAAGTCACGTATTTAACGGGTTGAATACAGTTTTCTGTCGCTGAAAATTTCTTTCATTCTGATCAAACCTGCAGGCCGTATGGAGGTGATATCTGAAATCTTCAAAGGTTTCAAGGTTTTGGTGAACGCTGAAGAAATGATTAACTTTTTTTTTTTGGCATCACTGCTCTCCAGTGGTGGGAAGAAATGATTAACTTATGGAGTATGGATGCAATGTCACAGGGCTGAGAATTGTGTCTGTGTGCCCAAAACACTGCTCCCTGGTACAACCCTTGTTCCAAGTGTGAGAATGGCAGAACCACTCAGACAAACACCTGGCACCCCCATCACAGGGCTCAAAGCCTTCTGGGGGTAGCTGAAATCATGTCCTCTCAGTTGGTCTGACCCAAAGTAAGGCCTCAATAATTATTTACCAAATGAACGGCTGCCTGCTTCTCTCCTTTTGTTTAGTCACTCTGGCGGGGTGTTCCTAAAATGAAACCGGGATCCCCAGTCCCGCCAGTTCCATTACGGTGTGGCCACAGAGTGAGGAGGATGGAGGAGGTGTGGGTAGTGGGTTAAAGACGCAGCGGAGGAAGCCAGCAGACGCGATGGGGGCAGAAAAGGAAATCCTTAGGGGCCCCAGGGGCAACAAAGAGCGAGGCCAGGTGCACGCCCATGCGGGCTTCCAGGGCACGGCCGCCGCCGCCGTCACCCGGGTCCGGACTCCTCGGCCGAGGTTGCCTCCCCGGGGGTCCGCGAAGCTCGCCGCGGCGCGCGCCCCCAGCCCCGCGCACGGCGCTCCCGCGCGGCCCCCGCCCCTGGGGCGGTGCCGGGAACACGCGGCGGCTCCGGCGGTCACGTGGGGCCCGGCAGCCCGGCGGCGCTGCAGCTTCCCGATTGAGCCTCACTGCGCCCGGGACGCGGCGCTCGTGCTCCCGCCCCGGCCGGCTCCGCGCAGACCGGACGCGCTCCCCGCCCCCCCTCCCGGCGGCGCCCCGGCCCCGCGCCCGAAACATGCCCTCCGCGGAGCCGAGCGCCGGCCTCCGCGCGGGGCTCGCGGAAGCCACGGCGCTGCCGGCCGCGGGGCCGCGGCTGCGCGGGTAGCGGGAGCGGAGTCGGGCGGCGCCGCGCGGCGGGCGGAGCGGGAGGAGGAGCAGGCATCCTCCCCGGCGCGGCGGCCCCAGCTGCCCCGGCGGCGGCTCCGGGCGCCCATGGCGCGGGAGGAAGGAGAATGCGAGCTGCACCCCCCGCCGGCCGCCGCCCGCGCCGCGCGCTCGGCGCCCCCCGGAGCTGCTCGTGTCGCCGCCGCCGCCCCCCAGCTGCGGGCGCCCGGCCGCTGGCTGCGCTAGGACCCACGGCCGCCGGCCGCCGAGGGCTGGTGGGAAAGGAGGAGCCGGAGCCCGAAGGCCCGGGAGGCGGGCGCCGGCTCGGGCTCGGCGCGGCATGTAGCTGCGGGCTCCCGCGCCCCGCTCGAGGGTGTCGGCCCACCTCCGCGCCATGGCCGGGAAGGACAGTGGGAACCTGAAGACGGTGAGGCTGTGGCGGGACGCCGCCCTGCGCGCCAGGAAGCTGCGGAGCAACCTGCGCCAGCTCACCCTCACCGTGGCCGGGGGCTGCCCCGGGGCCGGCGCCGACCAGCTGGACTCCCCCGACGGCCCCCAGCTGGTGCTGCCGGCCAACATCGGGGACATTGAGGTGCTGAACCTGGGGAACAACGGCCTGACGGAGCTGCCCGAAGGGCTGGGCTCGGCGCTGGGCAGCCTGCGCGTCCTGGTCCTGCGCCGAAACCGCTTCGTCCGGCTGCCCCCGGCGGTGGCCGAGCTGGGCCACCACCTCACCGAGCTGGACGTGAGCCACAATCGGCTGACCACCCTGGGCGCGGAGGTGGTGGGTGCCCTGAAGGAGCTGCGCAAGCTCAACCTCAGTCACAACCGGCTGCCCTCCCTGCCCGCCCAGCTGGGCGCGCTCGCCCACCTGGAGGAGCTGGATGTCAGCTTTAACCGTCTGGGGCACCTGCCCGACTCCCTCGCGGGCCTCCAGCGGCTGCGCACGCTGGACGTGGACCACAACCAGCTCACTGCCTTTCCCCAGCAGCTGCTGCAGCTGGGGACCCTGGAGGAGCTAGACGTGTCCAGCAACCGGCTCCGGGGCCTGCCTGAGCAGATCAGTGCCCTGCGTGCCCTCAAGATCCTCTGGCTGAGCGGGGCTGAGCTTGGCACTCTGCCCAGCGGCTTGTGCGAGCTGGCCAGCCTGGAGAGCCTCATGCTGGACAACAACGGGCTGCAGGCTCTGCCCGCCCAGTTCAGCCGCCTGCAAAGGCTCAAAATGCTCAACCTCTCCTCCAATCTCTTGGAGGAGTTCCCCGCCGCGCTGCTGCCCCTGGCTGGTCTGGAGGAACTCTACCTGAGTCGCAACCAGCTCACCTCAGTGCCCGCCCTGATCTCGGGCCTGGGCCGCCTTCTCACGCTGTGGCTGGATAATAACCGCATCCGCTACCTGCCCGACACCATCGTGCAACTGACCGGCCTGGAGGAGCTGGTGCTGCAAGGGAACCAGATCGCCGTGCTGCCGGACAACTTCGGCCAGCTCGCCCGGGTGGGCCTGTGGAAGATCAAGGACAACCCGCTGATTCAGCCCCCCTACGAGGTCTGTATGAAGGGGATCCCCTACATCGCAGCCTACCAGAAGGAGCTGGCAAATTCCCAGCCGGCGGTGCAGCCCCGCCTCAAGCTGCTCCTGATGGGCCACAAGGCTGCTGGAAAGACCTTGCTGCGCCACTGCCTCACCGAGGAGAGGGTGGAGGGGCTCCAGAGGGGAGGAGACAACGAGAAGAATTACCCACCGTCTCCTCCTGCCGCGAGCAAGGGCATCGAGGTGACCAGCTGGACTGCCGACGCCTCGCGGGGGCTGCGCTTCATCGTGTATGACTTGGCTGGCGATGAGAGCTACGAGGTGATCCAGCCCTTCTTCCTCTCCCCAGGGGCGCTCTACGTGCTCGTGGTCAACTTGGCAACTTACGAGCCGGGCTGCTTCCCCACCACGGTGGGCTCCTTCTTGCATCGGGTGGGGGCCCGAGTGCCGCACGCCGTGGTGTGCATCGTGGGCACGCACGCGGACCTGTGCGGGGAGCGCGAGCTGGAGGAGAAGTGCCTGGACATTCACCGCCAGATCGCCCTGCAGGAGAAGCACGACGCCGAGGGGCTCAGCCAGCTGGCCAGCGTCGTGGATGAGGCACTGGCGCGGGACTTTGAGCTGCGCTCTGCCAGCCCCCATGCAGCCTACTACGGCGTGTCGGACAAGAACCTCCGGCGACGAAAGGCCCATTTCCAGTACCTGCTCAACCACCGGCTGCAGATCCTCTCCCCGGTGTTACCTGTGAGTTGCAGGGACCCCCGCCAGCTGCAGCGCCTGCGGGACAAGCTCCTCTCGGTGGCTGAGCACCGGGACATCTTCCCGAACTTACACAGAGTCTTGCCCCGGTCTTGGCAGGTGCTGGAGGAACTGCATTTCCAGCCGCCTCAGGCGCAGCGACTTTGGCTGAGCTGGTGGGACTCGGCGCGTCTGGGCCTGCAGGCCGGTCTGACCGAGGACCGGCTGCAGAGTGCCCTCTCCTATCTGCACGAGAGCGGCAAACTGCTCTACTTTGAGGACAGCCCGGCCCTCAAGGAGCATGTCTTCCACAACCTCACTCGCCTCATTGACATCCTCAATGTCTTTTTCCAGCGGGATGCCACCTTACTGCTGCATAAGCTGCTCCTAGGGACCAGCGGAGACGGCGAGGTGGATGCAGAAAGTGCCCTGCTGATGGCGCTGCCGGCCCCCAGCCCTGACCTGCTCAGGGCCACGCAGCTCCATCATTACGTGGAGGGCTTTCTGTTGCATGGACTCTTGCCGGCCCATGTCATTCGGTTGCTGCTTAAGCCGCATGTCCAAGCCCAGCAGGACTTGCAGCTGCTGCTGGAGCTACTAGAGAAGATGGGACTCTGTTACTGCCTCAATAAACCCAGGGGCAAGCCTTTGAATGGATCCATGGCCTGGTACAAGTTCCCATGCTATGTGCAGAACGAGGTCCCCCATGCAGAGGCCTGGATCAATGGGACCAACCTGGCCGGGCAGTCTTTTGTGGCCGAGCAGTTGCAGATTGAATACAGTTTTCCCTTTACCTTTCCACCTGGGTTGTTTGCGCGCTACAGTGTCCAGATCAACAGCCACGTGGTGCACAGGTCAGATGGTAAATTTCAGATCTTTGCGTACAGAGGAAAAGTTCCCGTGGTCGTGAGTTACAGACCCGCCAAGGGGGTCTTGCAGCCAGACACCCTGTCAATTGCCAGCCATGCATCACTACCAAATATCTGGACGGCGTGGCAAGCCATAACCCCCTTGGTGGAGGAACTGAATGTCCTACTGCAGGAATGGCCCGGACTGCACTACACCGTGCACATCCTCTGTTCTAAGTGCCTTAAGAGAGGGTCGCCCAATCCACATGCTTTCCCAGGTGAGTCGGGAAGAGGGACGCGGTCTGTCGGGTCTTGGAAGGTGTCTTCATGAAGATTTTTTGCTTCTCGCCTGGCAGAACGTTGACTGCACTTCACAGGTTTCCCGGGTAGACACAGGAAGTTTGGGGAACAAATGAAGGAGAGTCGGTGTGTGAGCGACATGCGAGGTAGTCACGTTTAAATGGGTAAGCAGTGGGAATTAGTCACACTTTCTATACTTTGCTAATTGGAGCTCTCCGACTTAGGTTCCAGGCCACATTTCCATTTCACTCTCATTTAGCCCATCTTGGATGGCAAGGAACTTGCAGGGATCCGAACGGTTTCCCAGTGGTGTCTAATGGGAGCCTGTTCTGAGGGGTCCTTTGAGTTTTATGTTCGAGGAGCCATGGTGGCCTAGTGGTTACATGTTGGGCTACAAAAGCAAGATCAGCATCTCTAAAGCTGTTTTCTAGATGCCTTTCTGCTCCTGTAAAGTGTTACAAGGTTTTCTGCGCCCGCCAGTGAAGCCGTCCAGTCCCACACCCCACAGCAGGCAGTTCTCCATCCTTTAGGAGTGCTATGGATTATAATTGACCCACTGGTAGTGAATTTGGGTTTCAGTTGAGTTTTATTCTTTGGTTTCTCAAGTCAGTGTAATTCTAAAGTAAAAACAATCACTCACTTTTCCTAAGAAATTCCAGAGAAGGGTGTTTTGTAATCTGGCTCAGTCCTGGGATTGCTGCATCACGCAGTCTGCTCGCAGGCCAGACAGATGTATGACTTACATCTCTCCTGGGGAATTTCCTTGGGTATTTCCTGCTAGTGTCGAGTTTTCTCCCCCAGACACCTCTAGGATGGCCTTTTTGGACAGTGTTTAGAGAAGGGAGCTTTCTGACTGTAGGAGACAAAAAGATGACAGGAGTTCTCTCTTGTGGGAAGTGTTCTAGCCCTCTCTCACTTTTTTTCTTTTTTAATTAAAAAAGAAAATTCTTTTATCAGTGAGTGGGAGACTTCCAGGGCCAGCTGTCTGGCATTTTGGGAGCCTGGTTAATTGGTAACAGAAAAGACTTGACAATGTGGCCATTTCCACATTTCCAGCTTTTGCCGAACAGAATCAGCCAACAACAGTGAGTGTTGTAAACACAAACCCGATGGGAGTGTCTGTGCTGCCTTCTTACCTGGACACTCCCCACCCCCCCTCCCATCTCCAGAGCCCATTCAGAGGTGATGAAATGTCACTCTGCCCTTTGTCTGAGTCTGAGGGCCAACACAGTGCTGTTCGTAATGGTACCGGGGAATAGGATACCAATATTTCCGAAGGTAGCCCCTTTCCGTTGCCCTAGATCTAGGCTGAGTTGAACTCTTCAGCCTGGGAAAACAAACAAACAAGCTGCATATTTAGTTACCGGTCAACTGAACCCCTCATTCTGTCTGATGCGCTGGTATCTCGTGGCCCTCTCCGCCTCGGTGCCTCTTGGGCTTGTTTTATATTGGCCACTGTCTCGTATTCACGGAACCAGAATGTGCCTGTATTGTGCTGTTCAGATGAATGCAGTGGTGGAAGTCATATTTTCACAGGGTCACTTTGTTGAAGGCCCACCCCAAAGCCAGTTCTTCCTCCCCAAAAGGGAGCTCGAAGAGAATTAATGTTATTAGCAACAAAGGGAGAAAATGAACAAGATTTGCGAAGAGGGATTCTAAGGGCTCTGAGGAGCCCCTCAAAGACCCTCCCCAACGTTTCAGCGCGTTCTTTTTGTTTGTGTCCAGCCATCAATTCCACTAACAACTTTGTGTTGACACAGAAACAAGCCCACCCACTTGTTGCTTCGCCATTTTCCTTTCAAAGGAGGTGTGTCTGCTTTGCCACATAAGGATGATCTGTTTTTATTTAGTCACCATGCAAACAAGTGGCTGGAAAGTTGCAAAGTGATCTTCTGAATTAAATAGGAGTAAGCCACTCGCTGCTTTGAGCCCGGAGTATCCATTTCGAACTTACGGATGGTCAGAAGAACATGCTCTTGGGGTGGGGTTGTGCTTCCAGAAAGAGTGAAGAGCACAGGCTAGTGGGGGAGAGAAAATACTGTAGTACATTTTGAATTAAGTTGAGAAGAGCGGGATGAAAGTGGATATTACTCTTTAGACATTTTTTCTGTGATAACTGTCATTTGCTGGTGACAGCCACATTTCTCAGAGTCTGGGAAGAGCTGAAATTTTTAAAAAGCTCGGGGATGACGTTGGAGCCTTTAGAGCGTACATTAGCAATATGCTCACGGAGTCTCTGGAGTATTACCATACATTTTCATTCAGCAGGAGTATTTCAGGCTGTCAGTAACCTTTTGTCTTTTCCAGGAGGCATTTTGCTTCTCAGAGACTACAAACAGGTCACTCCATCTCACAGTGATTGAAGCATCAATTTTCCTGTAAACGGCAGCGGTTCTGTACATACGTTGAGGGAAACCCCCCAAATGTGTATGTTTTTAACGTTCAGGCAATAAGTCCATAGCCATTTACTGCCTCCTCTGATTTTTACACAGAACAGAACCGAACTGAACCGAATCAAACCCAACCAGGGTAGAACAAACCACCCCACCCCAAACCATTGCTGTCCAGTTGGTTGCGATTAATCGCGACGCTGTAAGACAGATGAGAACTGTCCCTTAAGCTTTCCTAGACTGTAAGTCGGCACTGCCACAACTGCCTCCTCTGAGCAGCTTGGTGGTTCCCAGCAGCAGAGCACCTTCGCCCACTAGGCAGGCCTCCTTCTTCTGCAGAACAGTGGTAAAGTTGACGGACTCCTTCTTTGAAAAGGAGAAGTGGACTTGACCCTGTTCTGTTGGATCTTTGGCTGCTGCAGCCCCAGCCCAGCTGGCCTGGGAGTGTCCTGCTAGATTTCTCTCCTCTTATTCAGGCTCCCAGATGAAATGTAATGTTCTGGAAAGCCCTCGGTCACCAACCACTTTGTTTTCATTGTTTCTGTTGTAAAGATTGAACCACGTTGCCAAAAGACTTCCCTTCAGTCTAGTGAGTAGAGGGGAAGGATGTTCTCTTGGAAAACCAAGGAGAGCTCCGAGGGAAGGAAGCTAAATGTTCAAGATGTTAAGTCTTTGCTTTCTGCAGACACCGATTGCACTGCCGGCCTCTGAGCCCGCTGCCCTTCCTCTTCCCCGGTCTCTCTCTCTCTCTCTCTTTTTTTAATTTTGCAAATCCACTGCCACCAGGTGGTTTCTGACTCAGGGGGAGCCTGCTTAAGGTTTCCCAGGCCTTGAGCTTAAGCCGCAGCCTCCGTCCACTGAGTGTCTAGTTTGCACTACAGATCTTGAGGTTAGTCCAACACTTCCCCAAGCCCCCTTCCAGGGATCCTGATTTTGAGTTTGGGAGAATGCACTTATCCTATGGAGTCCCTGGGTGGTGTGAGCAGTGGACTGCTTATGACAAGGTTGGCAGTCCTTACTGACCCAGGTGCACCCGGGAAGAAAGCTCTGGCCATCACAGCCTTGAAGACCCTGTGCCTGGTTTATGGTTTCGGCTTTTGTCAGGGAGCACCATCCTTGTTGCGGGCTATCTTAATTTTGCTTTCCTTCACCTCTATCAGTATTGGATATACATGAATAAAATCCAAAGTCAGCCCCCCGAATATACGTGGAAGATGAATCAGAAAAAAAAAGAGGACGTCTGAGGTTGGATGATGTATTTATATTGAGTCTGACACAGAGCCTAGGACATAGGCCCGTGACAGGATCCTAATAGCTCACCTTGTTGCTATTGGCTTGATGTAGACTCAGGGAGCTCCCACCATGTCAGAGTAGAGCTGTGTCCCATCGGGCTTCTATTGGCGATTTGAGAGGGGAGTGGGTTGCCAGGCTGATCTTTGTGGGCACCAACCTTCCGAGGAGCTGTCAAACGAAGGAACTGTAAATACTGTGCTGTGTGTGTTTCAGTTAGAAGGGTGTGTACCTTATTACCAGAGTTGGTATGTTAGTCCCGGTAAACTAGAGAAACAAACTCATAGACATGCATATGGATATAAGGGAAAGGTTTACGTACAAGAGGAATGCGACATTGAGAAAGCATCACAACCCAGTTCAACGTTATAAATCCGATATTAGCCCATATGCCCGAAAGCAGTCCATAATGTTTCCTTCTAACTGACGAAGTCACAGGCCAGTGGGTGCAGAGCCCTGGCGCTGGCGGGGGTCTCCTCATGGCTCCTCGCTTCCAGAGCTCAGGGCTCATCAACAGCATCCAGTGGTGGTAGAAGCAACTCAGCACTGACACGGCTCTCCACGTGGCTTTGCCAGCTTCAGAGGTCTGGTTCCCTCAGGGTAAGGCCGTGTGGCTTCTCCTCCAGCTCCTTTAGCTCCTCAGGCGCTGCCATTTTGTCTTGTCCATGATTCATCGTCTCTGAGACTACCTCCCAACAACTGGAGAGATAGCTTCTCATCTTCACGAGGGAAATATCGTGAGAGTTCCCAGAAGTCTCAGGAGAAAGCCATGCCCACACACAGGCCTCATGGGCTACTCAATGGCTATCTCCAGATTAACAGGCTAGACTCCACCCCTACATTTCAATCATGAAATTAACATAAGCACATGGCCGCCACAGTTGGGCTTGCCTTGATGGCGATTTTCCCGCCACCTACTCAATTGCTCCCTACATTACTCAAGTTCCTTTTTAATGATCGGAAGCTACCTGAATCAGTGGACATTTTCTTTCAGCTCAGTTTCAGCCAGGAACCCAATGCCTTTGTGCCTCTTCCTAGCCAAGCACCTCTGGGTCGTCTCCAACTTCATAAGCACTTTGTGTACCTCAACCGATCGCACTTCGCATTCTTTGCTGTGCTCTGTTGGTGCTAACATCATTCCATCTCTGTGTACTTGTGCACTTGCTTTGGCGCCTCCCTCCAGCACGAGCCAAGCCTTAGACTTGGTAGCTTTGGTGAGAGACTCTGAGATGTTTGCTGACTTGTTAGGACTGGGTGTGAAGTACTTTGTCATTGTTGTTGACATCCTCTGTCAGAATTGCAGGTACTTAAGGAATGTTCAACGTTGCTGTGTTTCTCGGCTTCCCAAAATGACCACTTCCAAGTATGGCTAGGTGACAGGGCCTGCCGGGGAATGGGCCCTTCAGTTTGGCTACGGAAGCAAGGCAAAAATCTTGACTGACTTAAGTTTTACAATGGCTGGAATTTGAGCATGACTTAGATGTTTGGATGGAATTAGTCATTGTCTTGCATTTCTCAAAGGCTGTTAAACATCTCCTTCAGCGTACCTTTATTAATACTGACACTTACTGGCTTCTCTTTTTGTGGACAGCCCTCTTTGAACTCTCGGCTTTGCTTCATATTTAAAAAAAAAAAATCCAAATCTTAAATCATGGCAAGAGGGATATACTGTGCAGAATAGAATTAAAAACTAGAGAGGCCTTTGGAACATTCCATTATTTTCAGATGCCTGTGCCTCTCTACAGAGCTCTAGGGGTGGAGTGGTATATTTGGTGGGCACCGTGTGGGGGAAAGATGAGGTGTTGTCCTCGTGGAAAGGTTTGAGGCCTTAGAAACGAACGCTCAGGGACAGTTCTGCTCGGTGCTCTAGGGCCGCTATGGGCAGGAGTCAACTTGATAGCAGGGAGGTGAATGAATGAGTGAGTGAACGAAGCGTTTCTTCTTTAAGCTCTTCAATGAAATCATCAGTCTTTTTTTCCCTGCACACATAGTTTACAGTTTCCTAGAGAACTTTCTTTTTCATCTGTCAGTCTTCGTTATGTTCTCCTGCATGCCATGTTACTCCCGGTCTGGTCTTGTTGTCCCTTAGTCCTGATTCTTGGGGACCCGGTGTGTTGCTTATGCCAGACCTTTATTCTGAGTCATCTCGGGGTAGATTTGAACTACCAATCTTTGGCTATTAAAAACAAAACTCCAATAAACAAATAAGTAAACCAACAAGACCCCCACCCCCAGGCCAAGAGACACAAATCAGTTAGGATCCAGTCGATTGAAAGCACTAGCAATGTGCAGCACCCCGGGGCGGATTCCTCCTCCCCAGGAAACCTCATCTATTGCTTTTCTGAACTATTTGTTTTCGTCCTGGCACCTGGACCATTTACAGGGTATACTTCTCAGGGCTGCTTGCATTGAGGAAAACTGCTGTTCTCTCTGCAGGAGTGGGGGACTTGTATTCTGTTGGGCAGAAAAGGAGGGTTGGGAGGGGTGATACCGGTGACTCCCATTTCTGGTTTCTTTCTCCATCTGCTCATTACCCTCCTTCTTCCCAGGGAAACCGGTCTTGATGAAGAGCCCAACAATCAAACAGGACTTTTATTTCGACTTTGCAGACCAGGGGCAGGTGCTGACCTGGTCTCTTGCCCGCTCTCGTGTGTGTGCGTGTGTGTGTGTGTGTGTGTGTGTGTGTTTCCTCTTGGTGTTCCCCGTGCCCAGGGTGTAGCATGTTAGTATGTCCAGCCAGTGGTCGGTCTTTGAGCCAATTCACACTGGTTTGAGCCCTTGCTGAATT
>PVJH01006421.1:34078-101973 GCA_004026705.1 Nesogale talazaci
CCCCCCCCCCCCCCCCAATTCAGTTACTCTGACTGCTGTGTGGCTGGCTGCCCGCCTAACCTTCCACTGGAGTCTGCTTACCTTCACTGCAGTCAGTGGAGAGGGCAGAGGAGGCCCCGTGGTGGTCTGCACTGGTCTCGTTCGGTACCTCATGTCTGTCTGTTCCATCTGTAGGACTTAGAGTCAGTGCCAGGCACGTCAAACCACAGAATCTTGAGGAGAGCACGTGTCTTTGTAACCCCCCGTAGGACCCTGTCCTGTGTAAGACACTACTCTTCTTTGAGGATGGCCTAGCACACCCTGGGCAGTGTCTGCCTGAGGGCTGAACAGGTGTGTGTGTGGCGGGGGTGCTGTAAGTGGACCAGTTATCACTCAAAACCAAACCAAACCCGTTGCCATTGAGTTCAGTCTACCTCCCGGAAGCCCTGGTGGTTCAGTGGGTTACAAAGTGCACTGCTAACTGTGAGGTCAACAGTTCAAAACCAGTGGAGAAAGATGAGGTGTTCTACTCCCAGAAAGAGTGACAGTCTTGGAAACCCACAGGGGCAGTTCCTGTAGGGCAGCTCTGAGAACTCAGCCCTGGTGCTTTTCGTTTCTTTTTGAATAGTTTAATTGGCATCTACTTCACATAGCATGCAACTTAATTGTTAAGTCATGTTAAGAATAGTTGTGCAATTGTCACCATAATTAATTTTAGAACCTTTTCTCTGTGCATCATTGTCGTCAGTTTCTCATATCCCAGCATTCTCTCCTGCCATGCGCCTATGTCCTTATTAATCTAGTTACTGTCTATAGATCTACCCATCATGGATTTCATATACAGAAAAGCATACGTAACACAAATAGGAAGCAAACAAACAGCACCCCCCCCCCCCAAAACTCAAGAGAAATTAGACAAAACAGAAAAACCTTGATCGAAAAGAAATCAGAAAATATTACAAATGGAGACAACCTTTAAAGGGGGGTTCAAATCATAAGGTATTACATTGTGGATTTCTGTCTGTCTGATATGCATCCCTGGAGGCTGGATCTCTGTGGGGACCCTGTAGGTGGCCTGGAGGCTTCCACTATCATCAATATCATTTTGCAAGCCGGGTGTCCACAATTTAAACCCCGATGGCATTTCCTTCTTCAGATTTGGATTTTAGTAATTACATTCTTATCAGTGGACTCTTTGGGATTGCTTTCAGTATACTTTATCATAAGTATACACACACAGACAGCCAAATGTGTCTAATTTCCCCCACGTGATGTTCTTGGTATCCATGACTCCTGTCCTTGATGTGTGTCCCCCTACTCTTACAGAAATGGGGCATCATGGTGAGGGGCGGCTTCTCAGTTTTAGTATATGTGCTGCCGAAGCGAGCACAGAGGGGTGGCTTCTCAGGATGACTGACTGCATGGGATGGAGGAGCTAACTTTGGAAGCTGCCTGCCTTTACATTTGCTTTCTGTGACCCTGCCCAGCCACCAAGTTCCACTGCTTCTCCCAAACCCCTGCCAACCTCCCCTTCCAGGGGTCTCTCTAAGAGGGCCCATATGGATGGTGAGGAGAGAGGAGGGAGGGGACAAGACTGAAGGCATTCTCATGTTGCCTATTCGTTGGTTCGAGAAGCTCTGCCCAGGGTGCAGGTTGCTGGTTTAAGTCTGGGGAGACTTTGGAGGTTCTGCTGGTTGTGGGCAGTGGCCCCCTGCTTACTGTCTGTCCTATGAGGGCAGCATGGGTAACAGCTCCCAGATGTCTGCCAGCAGACGCTGACTCCTTGTGGGGAGGGGAAATGGGACATCTGTAGTTATTTTTATTTGGGGCACTGCGTTCTTAAATTCTTACATTCCCCTCATCAGTATGAGACTGGCGAGTGCTGGTACTGTGGGTCGTCCAGAGTGACCCAGTGGATCCCACATTCAGCCCTGGGCGCTTCTTGCGCTCCAAGTTCTGAGAAGGCAGGGGGTGGGAAGGAAGTGGGGGTGGGGAAGTGTGGCATGGGAGAGGGATGGAAGTGCTGGTTGGTGACCTTGGTTTTGCTCTTGACATAGAGCACCACGGGTCATCAGCCCCGGTGCCCGGGGTGGTGCCAGCTGGTTTGTTCTCCAACGTGGCCTGTGAGGACGGCAAGGAGGGGAGGGAGAGCTGCTCCTTGAAGGGTTCTGTGTGTCCTGTACTCGACACGGAGCAGATTAGGTGACTGGCCTCCTTCCCAGGGTGAAACTTGGGGTTGCCTGGCAACTTCCCTTCCAAGGCATGCTTTAGGATATTCAGGGCTGCGCTGAGGGGCCCTATGGCTGATGATGGAAGGTCTGTCTAAGCAGAGCTGTGGTGCGACTGCGGCAGTGTTGCTGAGGACAGAAAGTAGGACACGAGTCCTCTGGCTTTCTGTGGCATGTGTGATTTGATGACAAGCCAGGAGACATGCAGGGGAGCAAATACACAACGCACTGTTCTTAGAATAGGCCTTTTTGGATTTGTTTGGGGAAAAAACAATTACAGTTCCCGCCCCCCTCCCCAGAAGTTACTCACACATAGATGATTTCTTCCTGCCTATGTGGTCAAATCCATACATTAGGGAAAGAACAGTTCTACCAACCAACCCTCCATGCCTCAACTTCCCAAGGCCAAGGCCACGTAGTTTACTTTTTTCCTCTAAAATTCAGTTCAGTTAAGACCTGAAGGGAAGATAAGTTAAAAAAAAAAACATTACTGCAAAAATCATAGAAATCTCTCGTTGAATTTTATATTTTGTAAAATAACCAAAGGCGATGCTATTTCCTGATATACCCTCCAGCTATGTCTGTACCCAATGAAGGTGGGGCTTCCGTCTCTAACCTTTCCCTGGGAAGGAGGAGGGGGCGCTGCACTTAGTGGAAGTTTGGCATCCATGAAAGACACAGACAGTCCTCCTTTTAAATGGCCTGTGCTATGCATTTGAGGACACATAGAAGGCAGAAGCGGCAATATCAGGCCAGTAGGGTGAAAGGGGCCACATTTGCCAATGAAATTCTCACAGGACAGCTCTTGTCAGCTCCCCCTACAGAGTAAGCAGGTGGATTGTGGAAACAGTTCACTGGTGACATTTTCAGTCTTCTCTCACCTGTTCAATTTTCAGTTTCCTTAAAACTTCTTCTTCTGAGAGACCAGCTGTGTTCTTTGAAAACAATTACCCAAGGATGACCACTTGAGAGCCCCTTCCCCCCATCCCCCCCACCATAAGTAACGTGCTGAACTGACTGCTCTGCTGCTGTGAATTGAACTGGCTCAGCCGACCCCTTGGGGAGCCACGGTTAGCATTCAGTATTGTTTAACGGCACCCTAAGGAACCTAAGATAAGTGTATTCTTGAGAGAACAGCTCTTTTCGTTTTCTTTTAAAAATCATTTCATTGGACGCCCATTCAACTCTTATCTCCATCCATCCATCCATCCATCCATCCATCCGTCCGTCTGTCAAGCACATTTGCCATCATCATTCTCAAAAAGTTTGCATTCTACTGGAGCCCTTGGTATAAGCTACTCATTTTTCTCTTCTCCTTTTCCCCCAACCCTTGCTAATTTATAAATTATCATTACCTTGTGATGTCTTATACTCTCTGTCATCTCCCTTCACCCACTTTTCTGTTGTCTGTTCCCCAGGGAGGGGGTTATATATAGATTGCTGCATTCCGTACCCCTTTCATCTGCCACTTTCCTCTTCCCCTCCTGATAATCGCTACTGTCGTTATTGGCCCCGAGGGGTTTATCTGTCCTGAATTCCCTGTGTTTCCAATTCTTTCTTATCTGTACCAGTGCACATCCTCTGGTCTAGTTGGATTTGTAAGGTAGAATTGGGATCATGATAGTTGGGGGCAGGGTGGGGTAGGGGAAGGGAGCATTAAAGAACTAGAGGAAAGTTGTATGTTTCATCATTGCTACACTGCACCCTGACTGGCTCACCTCCTCCCCTGGACCCTTCTGTAAGGGGATGTCCAGTTGTCTACAGATGGCTTTGGCTTTGGCTTTCCACTCCTTATTCCCCCTCATTCACAATAGGATTTTTTTTTTTTTTTGTTCTTTGATGCCTGACACCTGATCCCATCCACACCTTGTGATCACACAGGCTGGTGTGCTTCTTCCATGTGGGCTTTGTTGCTTCTCAGCTAGATGGTTGCTTGTTTATCTTCAAGCCTTTAAGACCCCAGGTGCTATATCCTTCAATATTCGGGCACTGTCAACTTTCTTCACCACATTTGCTTATGTACCCATTTTGTCTTCAGCGATTGTGTCAAGAAGGTGAGCATCATGGGATGCCAGTTTAGTAAAACAAAGTGTTCTTGCATTGAGAGAGTATTTAAGTAGAGGCCACATGTCCATTTACTACCTTAATACTAAACTATAAATATATGCACATAGCTCTATTACCCCATCCTGATATATAAGTATATTTACTATGGACATGCTTTTATTTAGACTTCTATAAATGTCCGTTGTCACCTAGTTCTTTCCTCTATTGCCTTTTATTTTCCTCTAGTCCCACTATCATGCTCGGCCTTCATTTGGGTTTCAGTAATTTCCCTTGGCTACATTACCCATGGCCAAACCCTACCAGGCCTCCTATGTCCTCCTCGCCATCGATTTTGGGTCACTTGTTGTTCCCTTGTTCCTGGGTTTGCTAACACCCACTTTCTCCCCCCCATCCCCCTCTCCCCTACTCCCCCACCAACCTCTTAGTCCATTGTTTACTCTTCCAGATTGTTTATCCTGCCTGTCTTATTTAGTTAGACCTGCAAAGATAATAATATGCACACACAAAAACAAGATAGAGCAAAACAAAGCAAGAAAACAACCACCACAAAAAATGACAAAACAAAGAAAAACCTTTAAATAGTTCAAGATCTGTTTGTTGACCTTGAGGAGTGTTTTTCTGGTTGAATGTGATGGAGAACCACGCCCTGGCCCCACACTCTCTTTTGGTGTTCTCTCAGGGACTTCCTCCCTCTGCTCCCCTTGCTGTTCCGTCTCACGCCCTTGGTGTTTCGGCTCCCTGTGGTGGGGTCAGATCAGGCACAATTCCTGCACTCTGTCTCGGTGATTTCTCCCTTGGGCTCCCGGTCAGTGAGGGATGTCATGTCTCATAGTGGGGCCAGCCTTATGGTCCTTGACTGCTTGGTCCTTGAGCAGGGCTAATGTACTCAAGGATGTGCTCCACGCTCTCTTCCTCCCCCTTCATTTGCTCCTGCGGGCTCTGATCAGACATGTCCCTCTCCCTGAGCTGTAGCTTCAGTGCTGTCCTCTGAACTAAATCTTACTGGGAGGAAGAGAACATTTCTGTAGCAGATATATTAAACTATATATATTCATAAACATGAGCACTACCCTCTTTGTAACAATGCTTTTCTGACTTATCCTTCCAGGAGAGGCAGTGATTTAAGATGAGGAGGGTTTTAGATAGCGGTGGTCTTGCCTTTCCTGCTGGAGATGGGACTTGGCCAGCCCCCTCCTTCTGCAGCCACCCTCATGCGTGTCTCTGCGGATGCGTGCTGGTTGCTCTGAGGTGCAAGAGGTTTGAGCAGAGCTTCCAAGCTAGGTGATCTAGCAAGAAAGGAAGGCCTAAAGAATCTACTTCTGAAATCAGCCAGGAAAAACCCTAGGATCACAAGGCCCCAGACATGTGACACTGTTGGACATGTGTTGGACTGTTAATTACAAGGTCAGCGGATAAACATCCCCCCTACCCCCCCCCACCCCCCACCCCGTTACTCTAAGGGAGAAAGGTGAGACTGTCTGCTCCCATACAAGTTACAGAAAATCTGTAAGGGTCTCAGGATTTGGGGTCAGCAGTGGATTTTGGTCACAGGGAGCTGCTTTGTTGTTTTGGATATTGGCTGATGTAATTATTGATTCTTTAATACATGGATCTGACCACACATGGAGGAAATTATTTGCATGTTTGAGTAATTACTAGAAAAAGACTTTTCTTTTTTTCCAGGAAAATGGACTGGGTTCTACAAAAAGCAGGGCTTTTTAGGTTAGCAGAAAATATGATACTGAGGAAAATGTTGTATTTTCTTGACATAGACAGTTACGTGGAAAATAATGTCCAAGCCATTCTTCTCTGATGTTTTTTTTCTTTTTTCTTTTATACCGTTTGTAAGAAGTCCCAGGCAGATCTTGAGAGGGTGCTTGAAGAAGAAGATGTGTTGTAGCTGAGGATTTTAATGAACCTCCCAGACTAATCATTTTAAGGGGGAGGTGAGGAACACTTTGTCTCCAGGAATCTTTACAGTTCTCGGGCCATTTATGGATTTTCTCGTACTTCACGAGGGATTGACATCATCCATCATTTCTGAAAAACAAAGAAGATATGGAATGGACTCCAGTCCCAGAATAAATTAGATTGAGCGCTGTCACAGTAAAGATGATACATGGCTACTACTTATAGCCTTTTTTGTTGAAGGACTTTCTCATTGAGATAGTTACCTAGTATTAGTGTTTTCCATGTTTAGGGAATTAAAGAGTTACATTTCTTAGCTCCTCTGTACTCCTAAAATGAAACATGTGCTATTAGCCCTGTGTTGAGTATTACATTACAGTGGTTGTGAATGTTGAGGAAGCTGAACAAGACGTTTCCTTTCATTTCTTTCCTCTTTCCTTCTGAGAAGAGGGGGGTTAAAATAAAAAATGCGAATGGAAAGGAGGGAAAATATAAATGATAAAAAGGTATTTTCTTTAGGTGCTGTTGTTTGATTTATCAAGTGTATTGTTTTGATATGGTTCTTATGCTTTAAATAGTTTTATTGGCATATGCTTTTCATGTCGTACAATTGAATTATTCATATAAAGATTTGTCCAATCATCACCCCAATCAGTTTCAGGACATTTTCTTTTCATACTCATGTTTAAGCTCCCAATTTCCCCCCCCATCACCCCTGTTCTCGCCCTGTCCATTTATTGTCTAGAGATTTACCTCTCCTGGATTTGATACACAGACAATCATAAGAAATGAAACATAATCATACAAAGCAAACACATACATACAAAACAAAAACCCGTCAATGATGACAGAATATAGGAAAACCTTAATCTAGACAAAGTAGAAAATACTGAAAACTGAAGCAACTTTAAAATGAGTCAAAAGGGAGATAGAATGATAAGGTATTACATTTTAACCTAACGACATCATCCGTAATTAACTTTGCAATGCTCTCTGTATGGTAGCAGGCTAATTTAATCCATGTGGGGACCCTATGGGTTTTGGGTTTCCACTGTCATCCTTTGCATTCTGTAAACTGGGTGTTCACAGTTTTCTGATAAGCTCTAGCTACTATTCCTCCTTTCAGTTTTGAACTTTATTAGTAACAATCCTTGGATCACAGGCTGGTGTGCTTCTTCCATGTAGAATGAATTGACGCCCACCTTAAGTGGCTGATTGCTCTGAGACAGGCTTTAAGGCTCCAGACACTCTTCTTATTTTTGACAGCAGTTTTATTTTAATAGTCAAGTTGCCCCTGAATGACTCTGACTTATGGTGACCCCATGCCTGGCAGAGGAGAACAAATTCTACCAGACTCTCAGTAGCTACTTTTTTAGGAAGTAGGTGGCCAGCCCTTTCTTCCAAGGCACTTTTGAACTCAGGCTTTCAAACTTTGGGTGAGCTGAGCAACCACTAGCACCGCCAAGGAACTCCCTTTCTCTAAATATCTAAGGGTATTGTACTGATTATTACATCCGCCTTTTTAAAGCTATACGCCCACTGGCGTTGGGTGGATTCCAACCCAGAGACCCTCTAGGGCAGTGGTTCTCAACCTTCCTAATGCCACCACCTTTTAATACAGTTCCTCATCTTGTGGTGACTCCCCCAACCATAAAATTATCATCATTGTTACTTCATAGCTGTCATTTTGCTACTGTTACGAATTGGGAGACCCCTGTGAAAGAGTCCTTGGACTCACAAAAGGGTCGGGACCCACAGGTTGAGAACCACTGGTTTCGTATAAAGGGAGTTTCATAAGAAGGCAACCTCATCTTCCTCCTCCTGAGTGGCCGGCAGGTTTGAACCATTGACCTTGAAGTTAGCCGAGCTAATTCCCCAGAGTTAACAGCCTCTGGGACTCAGCCTGCTCACTGTCCTGCTTCTCAGAGCTCGCTGCCCACAGAGACACTGCTCCGCACCCTCCTCTCTGCTCAGACATCCAGTCAGCATCACACAGGGCAGGGCTCCGGGGCCAGGGCTGGAAACCCAGGCTTCAGCTTGTGTGGCCCTGCCACGTGCAGCTCACGGTCTGCTGGAGGGAGAAGCTGGAGGCAGGTGCTGCCCTGGGTCTCACCTGTGTTCCCAGATGATTCCAGTGAGTCACCTGGAGATGTGGACAAAAGCATTCAAATCAAAATAAAGATCCAAAGTATTCATGCTGATAGGTGGGAGTCAGGGCCCTGCACATGGACATTTAGCATTTAGAAATTTTAAGGAGGAAGAAGCTTCGTTATTTACATTCAATTTCTGGACTAGCCAAGTGGAAGGGTAGTTTCTAACGATTTGCTCAGTTTTGTCCTCAAGTGGTTGGTGGGCTGGCAAACACGTGTTTGGTCGCTCCGTGTTCACATCCTCCTCGGCCTGCCCTCGTTCACCCGCTCCTCGGCCAACGGTGGGAGAAACGGAGGATGAGTTATTCTAGCAGGCAGATAGCAGCATGCCTCTGTAATCCCCAGGAATGCACTGGAAACATTGATTTTCAAGTCTTACCATAACAGGCCCTGCCTGCCATAATAGCTAATTTGGATATAACTCAGTGAGCATTTTACTGCAGACTGATTGAAGTTGTACCCTCTTTACTTGGTGCTTTTTGTGGCACTACTGGCTGATAGAAAATACTGGGTTTTTTGTTGTTGTTGTTGTTACTGCTACTTTTAGCTACCAGAACCTCATGTTGTATCCCTTTCATTTATTTGGACCCCATGCTACTATGACCTTGTTTTCTTGTACTTCAGTTTTCCTTTCTTTGCTTTTCAGTTGATCAAGGCTCGTGTATCTTTTCATTAAAGTTCTGGAAAGGACCCGCACAGTGTTGCAGTTCTATTTTGTGCTTGCGCAGACTTGAGATGCTTGGAGCTTCCCGCCATCATTTAGATTGAAAGCATTAACAGATGGTGGTTATGTGTGAGAGGGAGGTGCTTAAAGGGGGCACCAGAACGATGATGCAGGCGTGGGGCTGCAAAAGCAGTCACCTACAAAAGTTTTAGTTGCCAGGTGGTCAGGAGTCCTTTTGTTTTGTTTTGAAAAGGGGTGAAGGACCAAAGTAACTCAGGAATCCCTGCTCCACCTCTTGTTAGCTTTCTGAATTTGGGTCTCAGAGTTGGGTATCTCTCATGGAGTGGACTGAGGTTGAGCTGGGTTAATACAGACCCTGAGACTCATGGCTGGCACAGGGTCGGAGTCTGATAAATGCTGCTGTTGTTGCTGCCGCATGCCAGACTATACCCGCCTCTCAACCTGTATTTAGAATTCCGATCCACTTGGAGAGAGGAAGCAGAGGGAGTTCCATGCTGCAGCAAGCTGTAACAGCACTTGGTCAACGAAGGAAAGGTTAGAGGCTCAAGCCTCCCCAGAGCTGCCTCAGAAGAAAGACCCACCCAGATACTTCCGAGAACATTAGCCAATGAAAACCCTGTAGAGCACAGTGCTGTCGAATTCACTCAGCAGTGGCCCGTTAGATCGATTCTTAGGCAGACTGGAGAGCCCTGTTTAGAACGCTACTGATACACACCTTATGCTCGTTACGCTTTCTTTTTTCTTCATATATGTGTGAACTATCAAGACTAGGGGCCACATTGCTGAGACCTTATCTCCAACACTGTCCCTCTACGTATTTGGATAGCTTTCTTTTTCAGTTCTTTTTTAAAGCGTAGGTTTAAAAATATGCAGTCATAATCTTATGGGATGCTATCAGTATTTATTTTTCTTAACATAAGCGGCCATGGGTAGTGCTTCATACTCTTAGCCATTGGCACAGTCATCTTAAATGCTTGCATACCCGCAGCGCAAGGTTGTTTTTGCCGTGGTTTATTTTCACCATGGTGTGTTCAGTTGCTCTGGCTTCTGTTGCCATGAGTAACTCTGTGATGGCTGTATTTCTTTATAAAACTGTTCCTATTTGGGCAGTAAGTCCCAAAGTGGAACCGTTGAGCGTCGAAGGCAAAGAATGTCCTTAAGGCTCCGTCCATGTTGACTTACGTCACTTTCCATGTAGATCTCACCAGGGATGCTCCCACCACCCTGCCTGGGCAAGCCCATTTCCCTCCTTCATCAGCCATGGCATCATCTGCAAATGGTACCCACTTGACCTCTGAGCATCATCTCTTTGGAGATGTTTTCCTAGCAGCAAAAGCAGCCTTAAAAATGTGTGCAAGGTTAGCGGTAAACATCTCTCTGATGTTGCAGAATTTTAATTAGTGAATGTGAGTGTTTTCCTTTATGGATGTTCACTAATTGCATTGCTTCTTTTGTTTGTTTTCAGACAGTGTCTTTTGGCATCATCTTAGCATATTCTTTTTTAATTATAGCATTTTCGTATCCTTTTGTATTAGTGCTTCATCTGTTAAAGGCCTTTTTGACTATCGTGCTGAAGACGTTTTTTGTTTTCCTAACTTGTTTGCCTTTTTGATTGATCAAACACATTTGGAATCTAAAATTTCATTCAGTGCCATATATTGGTAGTTTCCTTTGTAATTTCTCACAAATTGGCATTGCTACTTTTCTAAATGTAGAGAGAGAACTAACAGACTTACTCATTGAATCAATCATTCCACCCTTTGACATGCACTGCCAATAAAAATGCCTGGATGGTAAACTCAGAATCAGAAGCCCTTCTTCTTCCAGCCCTTTATGAAGTTTTTTTCCTCTGTAATTTGTGATTTCTTCCAGGGAAAAGAAAGCACGTGTTTTCATGTTTGTTTGTTTTTTTTAACCTGAAAGAGATCATTTGACCTGATAATTAATATGTTCACAGATTTTTTTGTATGAGCAAAAGCAGGCCTGCTGTGTATGATCTCTCAGTGGACAGACTGGGTAGTCAGTAGTATAGTGGCAGATCTGTGGCTCCTTGCGTGTTCCTCGGTAGAGTTTGAGCCCATTAACAACTTTGCTTCTTTGAGTTTCAGAAGTATTCAGTGCTCTTAAATTCGTAATCCCTCTTTGTGCTGTAGTGCTGCTGAAATGCAATTAGAAAACACAAATCTCCCAACCAGAATGGTGGGACTTACAAAGGGACTTGAGAATTATAAAAGCTTAACTTTTTTTTTCCCTATTGAAAATAAGGGTATTCTTTTAAATTGGCTTTTGTGTTGCTTGTTGGAATGCCATTATTTTCAGAGTAATTACTCCCAGTTTAATTCACCCATTTTTAATTTGATGTGATGTTTAGACATGGCAATAATGGCACATCTTAGATGGCTGCAAACAAATTTGCCACCAACCAAAATAAGACTGGCAGCCAGTAACAATGCTGTGTCCATATGCGAAATTAACAAAAAATTGTTGTTAGTGAACTTTATTTTATAGATTCAAAACATTGCTTCGGCTTTTCTGCTTGAGCTGCCATCTAAGTGAAAACCCATCCATGTCCCCGTGGCATTTTTCATCTCCATTGGCACGCAGTCTTTAGAGCAGTAGTTCTCAGCCTTCCTCATGCCACAGCCCTGTCATGCAGTTCCTCATGTGATGGCGACCCCCAATCGTAACATTATTTTTGTTGTTACTTCAGAACTGTAATTTTGCTGCTGCTCTGAACTAGGCGACCCCTGTAAAAGGGTCATTCGATCCCCAAAGGGGTCACAAGCCACAGGTTGAGAACCGCTGCACTGGAGCCTCACACTCTGCATTTTCTAGGTGTCTGTACATGATTAATGTGCGCTATACCAGAAACACATCCCGGCTGCCCTGGGACCCACCCCAGACCCACCGTCTTCATACAGACGCCAGCTCCTCTTGAGGGGAACAGAAAGCCTCATCTTTCTCCCAAGGACAACGTGTGGGTTTGAACTGCTGATTGTGTACCTAGCAGCCCACTGAGTAATGCCTTATGCCCGTAGGGCTCCTATGTAACTTTCGAGAGGTTGAAGGAGCCTCTGTGCACCTCTAAAGTTGGCTGAATAAAGAATGATTCCAAACCAGCCCACGAAAATGTGTTTGACCTAGTAACACAGCCAACCATTAAATCTTTTTATGGTTGCTTTTATGTTTCAGTGGTACCTAATTGTGTATTTTGCATAAAGCTAACAAAGTAACCCATTGAAGCATTGGCCTTTGAAATCTTCATCTGGTACAAATGTCACCAGCCTGCACCACCATGAGATGTGGAAAGATCCAGATATCAGGCATCAAAGAACAAAAATCATATTACTGTGTGCCCACCCTCGCGACAAGGTCATGGAAGACAGAAGGGAGCAAATGCAGACAGAGAGGGGAAATCTGATGGCACCCAACTACCAAATGATAAAGCACCTGGCATCGCAAAGACTTGAGGGTGAATGGATGACCATCTAGCCCAGAAGCAGCAAAGCCCACATGGAAGAAAAACACTAGCATGTGTGATCACGGAGTGCTGAAGGGAGCAGATATCAAACACCAAAGAACAAGAGCCATGTCACTACGAGTGAGGGGAGAGCGGAGTGGGGACCCAAGGCCCACCTGTGGGTAATTGGACACTCTCGCACAGGGGAGTCGTGGGGAGGAGACAGGCTAGTGAGGCGCAGTGAGGTGGCAATGAAGCATACAACTTTCCTCTAGTTCCTGAAGGCTTCCTCCCTCCAACTGTCATGGCCCCAGTTCTACTCTACTGTGGAGATGAGAAATGGAAATGCGGGGAACCCAGACAGTTGAACCCCATGGGACCAATAGTGGGAATGAAGCTGCTGGATGGGTGGAGGGAAGGTGGGGTGGAGAGGGGGAGCCAACTTCAGGGATCTACATATAACCCCCTACCGGGGGGACAGACACTGGGGAAGAAGGCAAGGGGAGACATCGAGCAGTGTAAGTTATGACAAAAGAATAATTTATGGAGTATCGAGGGCTGGTGGAGTGGGGAGCAAGGATGGAGGGGAAGAAAGGGGAGGCTGAGTTCAGAGGCTCGGGTGGAAATGTGGAGGTTCAGAGAGTGATGACAGCTGAAGGCATGTGAAGAAGTGTTGCACGATATATGTATATATTATGAGAAATGATGTTTGAGCCCCCCCAAAATGATTAAACATGAAAAAAAGAAAATATTACTAAAAATTAAATAAATAAATACATAAAAGTGCAGATGATGTGGAGCCAAGGTGCTCCACATTTTCCTTGAGCACGCTGCTGAGAGACTCATGGCCATTCTCTGGACCAGCAGTTCTCAACCTGTAGGTCCGAGACCCTTTCGGGGATCGAGCAACCCTTTCACAGGGGTTGCCCAATTCATAACAGTAGCAAAATGACACTTATGAAGTAGCAAAGAAAATGATTTTTGTGGTTTGGGGTCACCACACATGAGGGACCGTATTAAAGGGCCCGAGATCAACTGAGGGGCAACTCACATCAGCAGCTAGAGACCAGCTAGGACACCCTGATGGTGCGATGGTCAGTGTGCTGCTGACACTGGGGGCTGCTTCTCAGAAAGGCTGGTGGCTCCGATCTGTTCGGAGGCCCCCTCTGACCAGCGAATGGCCTGGCAATCTCCTTGCAGAAGGATCAGCCGTTGAAAACTCCGTGGTATGGAGTTCTACAGAGACACCCGGGCGACGACATGAACTGGAGCTGACGGACGGCCCCTGGCTTTAGATTCACAGTGTCGGGGTGTGCTCGTTGTCTGCGAAGGCTGCATCGGGGAGAGGGCCCAATCCCCTGGTCCCTGTAGAGGTTTAAAGAGGGAGGACACTGGCGTGGACCTCCAGGCAGCTGCCTCCAGGAGGAATGCTCGCAGCGCTTCAGTTCAGGGTTCCTGCAGAGCCTCTCTGCAGCCCTTGGGTGATGCAGACTGCTAACGGCAGGTCCGTGGGTTCAGGTCCATCTAGGTGTGCTTCAGAAGAAAGACTTGGGGGCTCCACTTTGGAACAGTCCCATACTGAGAACCCTGTAGAGAGCACCGTTCTATGACGACACGCTGAATCAACCCTCTAGAAACTTCCCAAAACCAGTCCCTTCAGGTGTTGTGAAGATGAAGTGAACTAAATAAGGCGTCAAGTGTGCAGAGTGGTTTTCACCTCATCATCCATGTCCAGTAAACGATAGCCCCGCCTGGTCTTTCCTGTGTGTGCAGATGAGGAAAACCCAACGCACAGGGGGCTCGACTCGGCCAGGGCCACACAGTGCATACAGGGCAGAGCCCTGGGGTGTGTGTGTGTGTGTGGGCGGGAGGGGAATCCCCCTTCAGAACTCACTTCTCATCATCCCCCTGCGCTGCCTCTCAGGCACATGGTAGATACCCACGACCGTTGTGTCTGAGCGAAAGATGAACTAGTGTGTGTGACGGCCCATGACTGGGAGAAACACTGTAGTTCTGGGTCATAAACACTGAGAATCTGCCATGGCCCAGGACAGTGCAGAGCTGTGGGACTAGGGCTAAGAAGTGTGCATGCAGTGCTCATGCCAGGTAGTGAATGTGGGATGGATATGAAAAGACCTTCAGATGGATCCAGAAGGTCTCCTGAGGACTCTCTGACTGGCTCAAGTCTTTTAAGCAGCCCCACCATTCAAGTATGAGTGCAAGGAAGGGCTACCCAAGTCAGTGGGAGTCCAGCTGTTTCATGTCAATATCCTTGCTATGCTCATAGCCTGTGGCTGGCTGGATCAACTGAAACTTTCTACCGGAAGAGTGAGACAGTGATCCCAAGGTAAAGTAGGGAGTCTGTGGGATGTCAGAGTGCTGGGGAAGTGTGGAAAGGTCAGGTGGGTAGCATCTGTAACATTCTGCATGATCAGTCAGCACAGCCGCCTGGAAGGTGTAGCTGAATGGAGCAAGCCTTAGAGTCTGGGCTCCATTCAGGCATGAAAGGGGATGAAGGAAGCAGAGTCCAAGATGGGAATGAGGTGTGGAGTCTGCAGATCTCCTTTGCTGGGGACCTGGGCATGCCACCCGCCTTGGAGATGTGAGTGGATGGAAGAAGTTGAATTTTGACCACCATGGGGGAGACCTGCAAGCCAGCCACAGAACAACCGAGATGTTTCTTTTAGAAACTGAGAGCAGCAAGGATTTCATGGTTAATTTCAGCCAAACAGATGAATCGTGGCATCGGACTTCACTGGTCTCTTTCTCCATGCTCTTATGATGGATGCCGAGTGAATTCCTGAAAGATCTGTAGTTTCACGCGTGTTTGTAAGTCACGTCGTCTTAAGGATGGACAGAGTTCCCCGTTCTTAAATTTAGAAGGGTGGTGTAGAAGTAAGAGATCTTATAAATATCTATTGGCCTTTTACTCCTTTAAAATATTGAAAGGGTAAATGATGCTGATAGCGCTTGCTGGCATCATGAATTATGTATGCAGCTGCCCCGGAGTTCTTTATGGCGGTGCATGACGAAATGTCTTTTGTTCCAGCTTATATTCGGTAGTGGTGCCTGTAAAAGAAGAGGTCAAGGCACATGCGTTAAAGAGATGTATCTGCTTGGGGCAGGGTGGTAATGTTTCCTGCCCTGTTCTGTGTGTTGCTTTTGTTCAGGCCTTGTCTTTTATTGTCACATTGGTTGCAGTCCCACATTGGTGGGATTTGGAGACTGAAGGGGAAACTCCCTTTGGTGGGAGCAGCTAGGGGGGTGGGTGTGTGGTAGAGGCAGCCCACCTTTTCTTGGCCTGAAGTGCCTTTGAAGCAGCTCACTCCTTCCCCCTTCCTCTCTGCGCCCCCTTACAAAGTTTCGAGGCAGTCGGTCTCCACCAGCTTTCTATTTTGTGTAGAAGCAGACTGAATTGGTACCGCTTTTTAAAAAAAATCATTTTATTGGGGGCTCATACAGCTCTTATTGCAATCCATACATATAGCCATCCATTGTGTCAAACACATTTGTACATTTGTTGCCATCATCATTCTCAAAACATTTGCTTTCTCCTCGAACCCTCGGCATCAGCTCATTTCCACCCCTCCCTCCTCCACTCTCCCTCATACACCTTTTATCATTTGTAAATTATAATTTGTCATGTATTACACTAGCTGATGTCTCCCTTCGCTCACTTTTCTGTTGTCTTTCCCCCCAAGAGGGGGGTTATATGTAGACCATTGTGATCGTTTCCCCTTCCAACCCCCTCCTCCCTTCTCCTCTCCTGGTATCGCTACTTTCATTATTGGTCCTGAGGGGTGGCACCACTTTTTAACCTAGCTTATTATTATAAGCTCCAATAAATTGGAGAAAAGTAACATATTACTTGTCTCTTCTCCCACCAATTGTCTCTGAAACTTAGATGAAATTAGAGGGTTAAAAAGATGAAATGCAGCAGAGTACTTGGTTCCCTCTTTTCACTCTCTTGGCAAAGCTTCTTTGAGAATTTGAGGAGCTTGGCATGGGGATCCTTGTCTGACCTCTGGCTATGTGAGGGGAAAGGAGAAGCCACTCCACACCTATCCTAGGATGATCCCTATGAGGTAGAGACCAGACATGCTTCCTCGGTTCCTCCTTATGTATTCTCTTCCGTCACCAGCTGTCACTTCCACGGCACTCTCCTTCCTCTGCTCTGTCCAAAGGTCTGTTGTCATGATCACATAGAATTCACAGGTAATACTCACCTTTTGCAGAGTTTACTAGGGAATTTTAGCAGGACACCACCAGTCAGGATCAGAAAATTTTCAGAATATAGTCCCTTTTCTGCAGCCATGCCAGAAGTCAGGTCTCTCTGACTTTAGACTGTCTGGTCCCCTGGTCCATGGTGCCTTGGTCTGTGCCCCTGTCTAGAAAGTATTGCAGTATTCCTTAAGCACTGGTAAATGCCCTCAAAGCACTCCACGTTGGAAGCCAGGCTCCTGCCAAAAAAACTCTCAGCTTTGCTTACTATGCAAAAGTTGCTTTACTCTGCCTCTTGGTTTTGGTGCTGTGCCTCTCGTGCTTCTGCTGCCTCTGCCACTTCAAGCAGGGTTCTCACACTTAATCTGGTGTTGTGGCATTTCTCTTCCAGCGGCTGAGATGCTCACTTTTATACCCAGCCAAATGGCACAATTGACCAGTTCTCTAGTTAGCGTCCTCAACACCTTACACACATGCTTCCACCTGGTCACTGGATGGGATTTACAAAGACTGTAGCTGGAAGATCTATATTAAGCAGTTCCACTTCACCACAGGATTTGTGTAAGACATCAAAGTTACTATTTAAATTTCACAAGTGAAGCCATGATGTGTAAAAATGGAAACCAACTGTAACATTGCCTAACTTGAGTTTTAACTTCCTGTAGTGTCAAGTCTGATGTGTTCATGAGATGTACTGTCTCTCAGGTTTCCCACCTTGCTCATGAGTAATCAATCAGAAAGGGCTGCACCCATGTGTTACCATGTGAGTAAGGGAGCTGTGTTTCCTAACCTAATTGTTTTGGGAGACAGAGTCGGCAGGTATCAGAGTAGGCAAGTGTCAAACTGAAGTGAATCCAGGGGAAGCATCGTTCTGAGCACTGGCTCCAGCGTGTGAGCCAGCCACAGAGCCCCGGTGGAATCCATGTTCATGCAGTTTGAGAATACAGAGTGAGCCTTCTCAGCTGCAATCACCATCTGTGGTTAATTATGGTTTTTAGCTCATAAAAGCTAGGCTTTCCTTTTTAAAATCTTTGCAAGAGCCATGTTCTTTAGTTTGTTTATGTTATTTACTGGAAGAGACAACTCAATGCTCACATCATGTAGAAAAATGGAGTAGCCTTTAGGGTAAAGTGACCAGACTTGCCACTTTTGGGGGAACAGCCCCGATTTTAAACAATTTTTTCTGTGTCTCGTGGTGTTTTTAAAAAGTCCCGATTTTGGGAAAGAATGCATGACAAGCTAGGGAACTGCGGGAGAACGGGAAGGGAATATACCCTCTCTACACCCCCCACCCCCACCCCCAATCAATGGTGTACCACTTTACCAATGTTAAAATATGGTCACTTTAGGGTAATCATGTAGGGAGATATTTATCCAATCCCATGCTCATTGAGTGGACCGTTGGTGACATTGTAGGTTAGGCATTAGGGTGCAAATTACAAGCCTCTCCTTGGGAGAAAGATGGGGCTGTCTTTTCCCAGTAAGAGACTTAGTTGCAAACATTCTATGTAAAGTTGCTATCATTTTGAATACAGATGAAATTGACTCCATAGCACTTGGCGAATTCCAACAAAGCATACCCCAGTGCACCTTAGAAGATTAATCCCTCACAATCTGGCTTCAATGAACTTGGGTCGGAAAGGGAGGTAAGGTTTACAGCTCTGCCACATTCTACATTGTGACGCTACACCAAGGACCAGCTGAATGCAGAGCAGAACTTTCTACACAGGCGGGTCTGGGAAAAATGGAAGCCCTGTCAGTAATGGGAAGGCATGCTGTCAATGAAGGTGAGAGTTAAACAAATCTTTTTTAAAGTCTTTCTGAGAAGCATCAACTCGCAGTATGTATTTTGAAAAAAGTACAGGAATTAATCATTTTTAAACTACCAGAGCCCTTTCTTGTGTAACAGTGTTTTACATCAGTTTAAAAAAATCCTGGAACTGGATTAATAATAAAAGTAGAGATGTTAATGATGATAGTGCTTTCTCAGTATTTCATCATATGACACAGGGAAGAGGCACGATGTTTCCATTACCACAGGAACCATTAAAAGCTTATTTTCAGAGGTGTGAGATTATCTTTTTAACTTACACTATAAAAATAGAAAGTTTACCCGGTGAAGAATGTAATGGTTCTGCCTTTGCTGATGACCAGTCTGATTGCAGCGCAAGTCCGGCCTCTGTGTGCTGGCATTCCCTGCGAGCGCAGGCACGAAGCCTTCACTACATCTGCTTGGTCATCTTGCTCCCTTCAGTGTGAAGAAGGCCTCTCTTGTTTCTCCTTCTCTAGGATGTGCATGCATTTCCGTCCTGTCAGAACTGCTGTGAATGCACTGTGTAGCTGGACTCTGCGCAGAGCAAAGCCTGCCAGACAGCTCATCCCCCCTACTTTTTTTTTCATGCCCCAATTTTTTGACCATCTAAATTTATTCTTTGTTATTTGCAGATGTTGGAGATTGTAACTTGTGTTGCATCAGATCCCTGTACCTGTCCCTCCAGGCCCCCCAAAGAGCTGGCTTTTACCTCTTATTCCTATAAAGTGTATGTTTTTGATTTGTGAGTTCCTATCCTGATGCTAGTGTCGGATTCCTCAAGGTAATTGCCCATTCGGATCTTTTGTGCAGCCAGAGAGAATCAGGTCATCGTATGGTGTAAGCAAGTGTCCATGCTCCTCCTGCAGCCCCATCTACCTGCTCCAGACAGTGAACGCAGCAGCAGCAGCAAAGGCCCATAGGAGCTTAGGGAGAGGAAAGGAACTCAGTGAGTGTAGGGTCACCCATTCCTTTTGCAGTTTCAATAAGGAATCCTGGTGGTCCTGTGGGTATTTGGTATTCGGCCGCCAACCACAAGGTCAGCGATTCAAACCCACCAGCTGCGTTTCTGGAGGAAGAGCAAGCTGTCTGCTCCCACAACCATGTACTGTCTCAGGAGACCGACAGAGGGGGCTGTGAGTTGGAGTGCACTTGAGAATGAGCTCGGTGGCCATGGTGGTCCAAAGAAGGGACCTCCCTTTTTACTCCCCCTCTCCTGTCTGAGCTGTAGATGAACCAAATCAAATTCCACTCTGAGTAATTTTATTTCTCCTAGTAGCTACAAAGTGGACTTGATACCAGCCCTCACTTAGAATTGTTAACAACAAAACAGATATAAGTAAACGCCAACATGCTTGGAAACATTGTTTAAGATGGAAGCAGTGAAATGGACTTTGGGGGTCATACAGTACTATGAAGTTGAACTCACCTGTAGTTTGGTGCAACCTCCCCAATCCGGATGCAGAATAGACCTGCTTCCCCCGAGCCTCCCTTCCGCTGCCTCTGTGCAATCACACTCTCTCCATCACAGAGATGCATTCTTCAGGGGGCCTGGAGGGACAGCTTATGTGTGCTTGATAGTTCTTATCACCTAGAACTGCATACTGTCAAAAAAACTTTAGCTTATGCAGTCAGACCCTGTATCATATTGTAACTATTCAGAATCACTCTTTCATGGGAAACAATGTAATTTTATCTGTTTTAGAAAGCAAATATTACATGACATAGTTGTGTACAGTGGAAAAGTTAAATTCCAGAAATCATTATTTCCAAGTTATTTCCTCTCTGAGATTCTTTCAAGTGAAGATCACACATCAATATGAAATTTATTAGAACTAGGTATTGTATCACATTTAATAGCAATTCCAATTAAGGTTGTAAAATATTCATATTCTTCATTTTGGGGGACAAAGTGCTTTTGAAAATTGATACTTATCCTTAGGTTACGTCTGCAGTGTATCTTAAGACAAAACTAAGAGGAGTTTCCTTTTAATGAAATGTGTGTCTTTTTCTTCTCCCCCCACCTTCCTCCTACTTTCCCCCTGACCTCCTGCCAATGAAGAAATTGTGTTTCTTTTTTCAGTCATCATTATCAGGTTGGGATTTGTATCCAAAGTGATTTTTAAAATCCAATAATAATGCTACTACCTCTTTGGAAAGCTTCATAGCGAATTTCAAAGGGATGCCCTACTTTGCCTTCCTGACAGGTTGTGACCCACACAATTCTCTAATGAGATAGATTTGTTCACCTGGAATTCAGTCCCTGGATATATATGTATGTATGTATGTATGTATATTCCCCATATATACTTGTGTGTAAGCTGAGTTTTCCAGCACCTTTCTAGTGCGGTTTTTGTGGTAAAATTAGGTGCCTCTGATGCTTTTCAGTTGGGTTTATACTTGAGTATATACAGTATATTCAAAATTTTTTCTCTTCGGTAGTTGTACAGTATAGGCCAAACATTTATTCATTTTCCAACCCCTAAGAAGTACATGCAAGAAATATTAGTTAAAGAAGTATCCTATACAATATTAAAGTTGCTATGTTTAAAATGTGTTGGATTGTTTTGTGTTTTTAGCTGTGTTTTTACCTCCCCCGTTCCCTGGTCAACCACTTGTATGTGGACGGATTTACCAATATAGAAGTGGGATCATGGACTGTCTTCTCTGCTGTATCTGGCATATTTCACTCGGCGCATATTGTTTTCAAGGTTCATGCACATTGCAACACACATCAGAACTGTGTTTTTCTTTAAAGCTGAGTAACACGCGGTTTTCTATGTCATGTACAGCCATTGAATCCACTTCAAATCATAGCATCCATGTCAGACAAAGGAAAGCACCTTAGGGCTAACATGGCTGAAATTCTGTGCAGGAGCTGAGTGCCCCGCCTCTCCTGCAGAGTGGTTGTGGGGTTTCAACCTTTGGGTCATCACCCGAGAGTGCTCACCACTGTGTGAGCGGGCTCCATTCTGTATGTGTCCCCCACAGTTTGTTTATCAGTTCCTTTGTGGGTGGACACTGAAGCTGTTTCTACATCTTTGCCGTCATGTGTACTTGTGCAGTGAACACTGGTGTACACGTCTCTGAATCCTTGCTTTTACCTGCCTCTGGAAGTACATGCTGCATACTTAGGAATGGAATTGCTGGGTCTTACTGTAATTTTCAGTTTAATTATCTCTAGAACTGCTAAGCTTTTTCAGAGTGTCACACCAGTTTACAGGCAGTACCAGGCAAGTACTTTTGCTCTGATTTCACCACGTCTTTACCCAATAAAGAATTTTTAGAAGTGATGGTTTCATTGCCTTGGAAAAAGGACACACTGCTTTTGGCACATTTGGGGCACCATTGCTGGAGGCTGTCCTTGTCTTCCGTGGGGTGTGCTCCGGTATGGGCACCAACATGTGTGCAGTTCATTACTGTCTTTTCTGTTGTTTAATAAGTCAATTTGGATCCTTCTTGTCATATTCATCTTTATTTCTTTGTCTTTCCCTCAGTGTGTTAATCCAGGCAGACTAGAGAAACAAATTCATAAGCTCATATGTGTACAAGAGAATTTTATAGAAAAGGTAATTGGGCTGAGCCCTGGTGGCGTAGTGGTTGTGCACGGGGCTGCGGCCCACTGGGTTGGAGGTTCAAATCCAGCAGCAACTCTCCAGGAACAAGGCTGAGCCTCCTACTCCCACCACCAGAGGGCAGTGATGTGCCCCCCCCCAAAAAAGAGAAGGTAATTGTACATTAAGAAAGCATTCCAACCCAGTCCAATCCAAGAGCACAAGTCTGATATTAGCCCATATGTCCGACACCAGTGTATAAAGTCTTCTTCAGGCTCACAAAACACATGCAATGATGCCAAATGCAGGGTGATCACAAGTCATTAAGTAGAGAGAGTCTTTGGGTCCAAAGGTGGTGTAAGCTTCTCAACAGTGGCTGGGGTCTCTGCATGACTTCTCAGCACCCAGGGCTGTATCAGGGTGGGTCCATGTGACTTCTCTTCAGGGGTGTCTCCCAGGAAGTGAGCCTTGATAGTTGAGTGTCTTCAGTGTCTCCAAGGTCTCATTGGCTAGCTCCAGATTGACAGGCTAGACCCCACCCCTACACTCTTAATCCTCAAACTGACTCCAGATTAGGTGACTGCCACACTCAGCTATCCCTCCCTCTCCTTTCCTGTCGGCTCTTTTTCCTCTCTCGGGCATGCTGTATCTGTCTCCCCTAAAGCCTCCTTCCCCCCTCCCTTGCTTTCTGCAGATGTCTTACCACTCATGACTGCCCAGAGATGTGACTGGGCTGACCCCTTGCCTTCCTTCAGTCCCCAGCCTTGACAGGAGAAGATGAATGATTCTTAGGTGGTTAGGGGTGACTGCTTCTTAATGTATTCAGTATGTGCACACGGAAGCTACCATTGCACGGCACTTTGATTTCCAGGCAAGACGCTGCTTCGGTGTTTTGAGCATGTAATACTCGAAGAGCCAAACTCATGGGGCATATTTGGTTGATCATTTAAGTCATCTGTTGTGAGCATTCTTTGATTCCCGCTTGGACCTCCATCATCTGTTGACCTTCCTGCTTACACAGGAGCCCTGTGCGATGGCGATGAGTAACACACCCAGCTGCTCGCCGAAAGGTGAAGTGTTGGTGTCTACCCAGTGGTACCTTGTGCTGCCAGGAAGGTCTGGCCATCTGCTTCCAAAGGATCATAGCTAGTGAAAGCCCTGTGAAGCGCAGTCCCCATTCTTCACACACTCTGGGGGTGTCCTCACCAGCAACTGTTTGTATTTCTTTATCTTTAACCACGTTTACCTGGTGTTTCAACCTTGCATACGCCCTGACTCCCTCTCTCCATTTAGAGTCCCTGGACCATCACTGAATAATCCCCCTTTGTATCCACCCTCCAGTGCCTTGGCCTAGTGCCCTGGGGCCGCCGCCTTCCCGTGCTGCTCTGGCCACAGCGACTCTTGGGAGGAAAACAATCAAGCGCACGGGCTTCACGTTACGTTTGTCACATCCCATCTCTCCGTGGTCCCTGAGGACTGTGAGATAATCCACCCCGTTGCTGCTGTCGTCGGTTCACTTTCTCAGTCTTTGGGGCCGGAGTGTCTTCTGGCCGTGATTCCCGAATGCCCGACAGCTGCCTCATTGCCCCCATCAGCGCAGGATCCTTCTTCTGATGCTTCTTTCAGTGTGCGTGAACCGCCTCCTCTACCTTCGCCCCCAGAGGACCAGCTGATGTGTGTGTTCAGACCCGGGCCCTTGCCTCCCTGGGGCACCCTCCCTTCTCCTGCTCCCACCCCTGCCCACCTCTTCCCGGGGTCTTTTCATGCCCACACCACGTCCCTCTCCCCCTTCAACAGCTTCCCCTCCACTCAATGGCACCCACCGCCGCTGGACTCCTCTTCCAACCAGGTTTTGCCTTTTCCTCTAGCTGCTGCTCTGTGTCTGTGGTCCTTTCCAGAGAGAGTCATTTATGTGCACACCCTTGTCTGGGTGTCCCCCCTTCAGCTGGGCTGGGTCTCCCCCACTCCTCCCAAGCCCCTCCCTGGGGTCACTTCTCATGGGTCTCTTCATCTGGATGTCATCTCATCCAGTGTCCCCAAGAGTGGCCATCACAAGGGAGGGAGGGATCATGTGCCTTTCCCATCTCCCCCCTCCCTGGTGGGAGGTTGGCAGACGTTTCCTCTCAGGAGCCGGACAGTCAACGCTTCAGGCTTTGCCTCCACACAGTCCCGCGGCCCGCCTCGCCACGGGGCCAGCCAGACGTTCCATACATGGGGGGGTGGGGGTGGGGGGGGCTGGGCTGTGCTCCAATCCAACTGTGGGCGGACCCTGACATTTGACTTTCCTAGCATTGTAAGATGCTACTCCCCTTTTGGTTTTCTTTCTTTTGTAAGCCGGTACCAAACGTAAAGACCTTTCCTTGCTCAAGTGGCCTGTGCCTGACGTTTGCTGCTGGTCGCTCTGGGCACGTCGTCATCGTCGTCGTCGTCCTCCTCCTCTGTCTCGCTAGACTTAGGACTGCAGGGCTGATGCCCAGGCCCAGCTGGCCCCTGGACCAGGGTGCCCATCTTCCTAGTTCTTCCTCTCATTGCCTCGTTCGTAGGCAGCCCAGGTCCCAAGTAGAGCCCTGGCTTTCTCCTCCTCTCCGAGCCCCTCTGTGGACTCCGCCTCAGCTGAGGGTATGGACTGCCCACAATACAAAGGTCATCTAGCCACGGCCATGAGAATCTGTGGGTCGGAGGCAGAGACTCCAGAGGCAGACCTGGGTTTATCCCCATGTTCAGTTCTTGGGGAAGTTCTTGTTTGTCCTTCTTGAACAAGGACATACACTAAAGGGCTGTGTCAGGTTGTGGGAAGGTGTCTGTGGGGCGGCTCTGTGAACAGGAAGAGCATCTTACCGTAGCCCGGCACCACCGCCTGATGAGGCGTGTGTCATGCTGACACAGCCAGGACCGCAGTCAGAAACCTGCGACAGGTCGAGTCAGGTGAAGAGGAATGTTTGTTTTTATTTAACACAGCCTATTCAATCATGGGATAAAGAGACCTCACCACATTAGGATATAAGCGAGTGCACTGAAAGAAAACAGAAGGACATTCAAGTGGTAACACCAATAAAGTTTTAATTTCCTCGTCAGTCCGCCAGTTGCTGTTAGGCTCCTTCTGCCTCAGGGAGACCTGTCTGTGTCAGAGGAGAAACTTTGCTCAGTCAGTTTCCAGTGCCTGATTTTCTTGAAAAGGACCAACTCTTTGTCTCCGTTTCGTCCTTAACCTTTTTTTATTGTGCACTAGGTGGGGGTTTACATTTCAGGCAATCGATGTTATGTTCAATGACTTAAACTACTTATCGACTTCACTTCCCTGTTTGCCTCTTGTGGAGTGCCCTCTCCCCACTCATCTCTGTTCACACCTGTCTTTGGATGATAGTATGAGGGGAGGGGTTGGCTCTCCTGTCTCAAAAGTTTGCCGACCCATGCTTTGCCCGATAGTTTCACCTCCTTCCCTGTGCCCCCACCCCTGGCAACCATCAAAGTCTCTTTCTTTTGTTCGGAAACCTTGATTTCCCTTTTGTCCCCCTTTGTTACAAGGGTCTCATAACATTTGTCCTTCTGTGGGTGACTAATTTTGAGAATGTCGTGTCCTTCAAGTCCATCCGTTTTGGGAGGCGCTTTACGGTTTGATCAGTCATCTCTACCGACGCACGCTCTTCCTCTGTGTGTATGTGCTGTGGCTTATATGTCCATTCTTCCGCCGACGGGCATTTGGTTTGTTTCCATCTTTTTGTTACCGTCAACAGGGCTGCGGTGAATACGGGGATGGCACTCACCTCCGTGTGTCATGGCTCTGACTTCTTGGAGGTAGACACAATAAGGAGAGGGATGACTAGGTCACATGGTATAAACCCCACATCTTTCCACCGTGAGGCCAACCTTTATTCGGAGGTGCTTCTCTGGGGACTTGAACTCCCAGTCGTCCAGGGAACAGTGGGTCATGTTCATGTTTACCCCACTCTGAGCTCTTCAGAGAGACCACTGTTAGATGGTGAGGGTTCCATGTCGCATGAATCGCTTGGGAGCTTAGTGCTTTGGCATGGCGGGGACCTGGGCGGAGTGGCTGGAATCAGGCTTTCTGCGAGCATGCTTCGTTGTTCCTGTCTGCAGGCCTCTGAGCTGCAGGCTACACTGCCCTCCATGGGGACTGAAGAGTGAGGAGCAGGTCCGTGAATGCAGAGCTGCAGATGTGCACTGGATGGAGTTCTGAGAAACTCCCGCGTGGCCTCGAGGATCTCGGAAATCCTGGGGACATGTCACTGCCAGGAGTCTGTGAGTTAGAGCAGTGTTCCTCAAGCTTTATTTTGTTGGCTATTAGTCCCAAGACATTGCCTGAAAAAGGGTTTCTGGTCAAGAAAGGCTTTATTTTATAGAACCATCTTTGAAAAAACACCCAGTACATTAGCAAGTAAACAACTGTGAGAAGTCTTACTGTTACACGTGGTAGGGTTTCTGTAAGCAAGGATTTTTGAAACGTATTTGACTATAAAACCTGTGCTCGTGATATTATAACAATAACATCCATTGATACTAGCATTTTACAGAATCTTCGAGGGGACATCTAAACGTCTGTGGAAAATTCGATTGAAGGATAATGGAATTTCCCCACAAACTTTTTGCAGCTTCCTTTTACTTGGGGAAGTGCTGAATAAAAAAGCCTAACTTAAGTTATTGTGTAGCTCTTTAGATTCAGATGCTTCGTCAACGTGGTTTTTCTCATTTCCTCATTTCTATTTAGGTTTATTCCACAGGGTCTTGTGAAAAAGCCTCATTGAGGTACAATAGATATGCAACCCCTCCCCCCATGTTTCAAGTGTATCATTTGATAAGTTTTGACATCCATGTCAAACACATGGTTTTGAAACGTGTAGTCCTATAGATTATGTAGACATACCATGGACCCATCACTATAGTTAAAACAGTGAACCTATCTCTCACCGTACAAAGCATTTGAATTTTTAACATAGTGGTAATCATAGCAGAGGAGCCCTGGAGGCCTAGTGATTACAAATTGGGTTGCTAAACCCAAGGTCCGCAGTTCAAAATCACCAGTCTCTTCACAAGTGAAAGATGGGGCTTTCGACTCTTTACCAAATGTGATGTCCTTCTCGAGGGACTGGTCACTGCTGACATGTCCAAAGAATGTAACATCAAAGCTCGCCATCTCTGCCTCTGAGGAGAGCACTCGTGGCCATAAAACATATCCATTTTCTCTCTTTACAGTCCATGGTACTTTCACTATTCTCTCGCACTATCATCCAAAGACGTAGATTCTTCTTTGGTCTTCCTTACACTGTGTCCAATTGTCAGTGAGAATCATCGCCTTACCTAATGGTCTTCAGAAGCTCAGACCCAGGCTGTGGCTCTAGGGCCTAGTGGAATACGGAAATCTTTTTACCTTCCCCAACTAGATGAACCCCTCAACATAATTTAAAAAGCGCCTATGTACCGAGTGGCAGTAAAAAGAGGTCTGTCAAAGAGTGACTTGATCTTCTTAGAGTTAGGGGACATGGGGCAAGTCTGGTTCCTTAGCTAGAAAAAATAGCTCGTGGGCTTGTTGAAAGGATCAAGCAAAATAGTGCATAGCACAATGCCTGGCACAAAGTAGGCCCTTGTTAGATAGTTTCCTTCCTTCCCTTCCTGGTGCCTGACTCACCCCCACAGCTGCCGTCCTTCCCCCATCCCCACCCCCAGTGTGATTTAGATAGTAGATTGATGACTGTTGCTCTTGGATAGGTCAGAAGCTTTAAGATTTGGAGATAGGGAAATGGCCTAGATCAATATATAGTACCGTTCCAAGTTAGGCACGTCAGGACAGCTCATGCTTGGTGTCAGTGCGAGGTAAATGTGCCCTAAGTATGCTGCAATGCATCCTTCACCACAATCACCTGCACCGGCTGCAGAGGCAACATTTCACTCTTTGGGAAGACTGAGCCTTTTCTCGAAACCAAACCAAACTCACCACCATGGAGTCCATCCTGATTCATAACAGACCCTTTGGGTTTCGGAGACGATCGATCACTACAGGAACTTTTAGAAAGCCTCATCTTTTTCCTGACGACCAACTGGTAGGTTCAAAACACTGACCTTGCAGCCAGCACCCCCAGATACAACCTACTGTAGGTGAAACAAGTGTATGTAGCCCTGTCAACTTAGATCTGAATTCACCTTAAAGACGCGCATAGGAAGGACTCCGGCCATTGTATGGGAGCATTTGTTTGTGCTGCAGCTCGAGTAGTAGAATCATTTTGGTTTTGCTCAGTCTGTTTTAGGAATTATTTTGCTGAAAGTTGGTATTGATTAATGATAGCAACGTGCATCTATCTGCCAGCTGCACAGACCAGCAAACAGAACTTGTCCACCTGTAAGGGAAAAGTTGCCGTAGGCTTTAGATCATTTAAAGTTAATTTGTAAAGTCCACTTTTTCTGAATATTGAGCTCACAAAACAGAAGAGGGGATTGCTTTTGAACTCGCTATTTCTAATTAAAATTCTTTCAGAATTTCATTTTCAAATTTACTTCACTTGGCAGTTGCCAGTGTATTCACTTTTGTTTCTAACTTTATATGTAAAAAATTCGAAACCAACTCACTGCTTATCTCTTAGGACAGGGTAGACCTGCCCCTGTTGGGATACACTCTGTGTGTGTGTGTGTTTTTATACAAAACTTGATATGCAGTGTACAGCCAAGGTGCAGTGACTAGAGGAATTGTAGTGGTATTAAAAGGAAGAAGAAAGTATCCAAAACCAGAAAATTAGTTTTCAGATTTATATCAAGGCAGAAAAAGCTGATGAATGCTGGCCTGGAGCCTACCTCAGGGATCAGAGATCTGAAAGGACATTGAATTAGAAGCAAACATGTCCTGTCTACATAGTCTATATGAATATGTATTTCAGAAACATGTGTTTGTCAAAGCTTATCAAATTGTACACATGAAATATAGGAGAGGGATTGTATACTCATTATACCTCAATAAAACTTTTTATAAGAGCCCATTGACAAAGCCCCAATAGAAAAACTAGGTTACCATAGTTCATGTGACCAGAGCACAGTAATACACCAGCGAGTGCTGATGATGGGAGAGATGGCTCAGAAGGTTGAAACATCATGGATCCAACCCATTAATAATTCATAGCCATTGATGATCACCATAATTATTAATTTATGACACATCATTGAGTCTTTGCCAAAGTGCTTGGTGCCGGAGACGCAGTGATGAACAAAGCAGTAATAAACAGACCAGTTTCTGTTTTGAAAGTGTTTGTGTTTCTATTGCTATGATGTCAGGTGATGATGCTAGGTTCTTCACCCTGTTCTAAACCCCCAATTTCTAACATGTAAAGGAGGCCCTGGATTTCCGGTGGATTCCAATGCCAAAGGCACCTTCTCAGCACTCTGACCCTTGTTGGCGGTCGGAGGGAGTGCTCCCGGGTTGTCTGTCTGTCTGTCTGTCCTGTGGTGGCTAACATGGTGCTGGAATGTTGAAAGCTATGCGACCAGAATTGCAGGTGACAGCAGGGTTTGTCTGCCGCCACACCGAGACAGACGACAGAGAAAAGCCTGGCCTCTGCTTCTGAACAGCAGCCAGCGGGTACCTGCCAGGCCACAGCAGACTGCTGGTAGGTTAAAAGAGGAGGGTGCAGGACAGGGCAAGATTTCAGTGCACACCACATGTGGTAGTAGGAGTCAGAGCCAATTTGGTGGCAGATGTTGACTGGGAATTCCAGGAGGATGCAGCTTTCTCTTTGTTCTGGTTTCTTAAAGATGGGAAGAGGCATGCAAGACAGAAGTTCTATCCAGAGTGGCCTCTCTGGGTGGTGCAAACTCTTAATGGCTGTCAGCTGCTAAATGAAAGGCGGTCAGTTCCAGTTCGTCTAGAGATGCCTCGGAAGAAAGGCCTGGCGACCTACTTCTGAAATCTCAGCCCTTGAAAAGCCTATGGCATGCATGTCTCCTCTGACACACACGGGTCTCCAAGAGAGCATTTGGTGACAAAGAGAGGAGGCAAGCCGCCCAAGAAGCTGTCACACCGCAGGGGTGTTTTCAGCCTCCGGGGTGTGAGCATACTCGTGTGGGCTGGTGTATACATACAGTCTAGCAGCGTCAGCATGAGCGAATTGGTAATACCTTCCTCTTTACAGCAGGGTACACTGGAGTCCCCTGGGGTAAAGTCGGAGACTGAGCAGACGCAGGCTGAGGCAGGAAGCGGCTGCTGAAAATAGAGCAGGGCCCTCCCCCTCCCTGGGGTGATGTTGGTTTGGCTTTTTTAGGCCACACAGTCCATTGAAACCAGACTCCCAGGAACATGCCTGGATGGAAATGTGGCACTGTAAACAGTCCTGGCCCTGGAGGTGAGGCTTCTTGTCCTCCTCCCAGAACATAGGTTTGGTTCACTGGTGCCGAGCCCAGTGACAGCCCGGCACCGGAGCCGGCGGTGCAGACCTGGCTCTGCTGTCAGCCAAGTCAGAGCTTCATGTGGCAGGCCGTGCTCCGTTGACCAGGCCCTATTAGGGAAAACAGAAAGAGAAAGCGTGTTTTCTAGGCTTTCAGGGCCCGATCAATGTGCAGTTATTAAAAGCCGGGAACCGTGGAAAGCAGACTCTTGGGCTTGATGGAGTGTGGTGGCACCTTGCCAAGAAACAAAATCCCGTCCAGTTTTTCCTACCTTGTAATTATTTATTTTGTTGTTGGTGATAGCATGCACAGCAACACACGCAGCCATTCAACAGTGTCTCCGTGTATTCTTCCATGACAGTTGACCGTGGTCCTGGGACAGAGTGCTCCGAGCCACTTATGCACATAAGCTCACTGCCCTCCCCTGGGGTTCTCATCGAACCTTTTGAGTTGCTGTTGTCCATTTGATCCCACACAGACCATCCCCTTTTTTTTAAAGCACGTTAACTTTATTTATATCTACATAGTGGCCATTGAGTTGACTCCCGTACCTGGTGAACTCATGGAGAGAACAGAACATTGCCTGGTCCTTTGTCATCACCACGACTGCTGTCATGTTTGAGTTAGTCACTTTGGCTCTTGTGTCCATCCATCTCACCATGGTCTCCTTTGCCTTCCCTGGTTCCTGTATTTCACCAAACGTGACATCCTCCTCTAGCGACTGATTCCTCCAGAGGACTCCTCCAAGCCAGTGGACAATGTTCTGTTGTGACCCACAATGCATTCATTGGCAGTAAATCATCAGGCCTTTCTTCCTAGTCTGTATATATAGACAATTCTTCGAAGAGCTTATTGGTCCTTTTTGAAAAAAAAAAAAAAGACAGCTCAGTATTTTCATAAAGTGAAAAGTAACAGGGAACTAAAAGTCCTAGAAGACCCTCAGCCCCTTGCTCTGTGTCCGCTTACTCCCACTCTGTGCTTGGATTGGTTGTAGGAAGTTAAATTTTACTTTCCTTGACCAAAACATTTACCTGCTTCTCTTTCTATATATTTTTTCCTCCGTTAAATCTTTTTACTGGCGGTGCTCACAGGCTTGAGGATACACATCTTTCATCACCAGTGGATGCTGAGCAATTTTCTTTTTCCTGAAAAGGGGCTGGTTCCCCAAGTAAGACTGGGAGCCTTTGGCTTAAATGTTCAGTCATAGTTGCCTGCTACCACCCATTTCTGATCTCCCGACAAAGAATGCAGTGGTTCCCCATGATGGTTAGCCACACATTCTGTAGGCTCTCCCTATTCCTCACTCTCCCTCCTCTTCCGCCCCAGGTGAAACAAGCCCAATTGTGGTCCCTTATGATAAGCAGCCTCCCTCAGGGGTTATGTGGAACCAGCCACCAGCTGCGCAGCTGGAGAAAGGGGGCTTTTGATTCTTGTATACAGTTACAATCTCCGAAACTAAAAGGGGCAGTTAGGCCCTATCATATCAGGGCAGCTGTGCATCAGCATCGAATGATGGCAGCGAGTTGAGTTCCTGGCCCTTGCAAGCTTTTAAGACCACAGGCAGCAAGGTGCTAGGGACCAAGTGACAGAACTGAAGCCCTAACGTTATTGGGGCCTTGGATCCAAACCAGGAAACTGAAGTCCATGAGTTGCTTATTGAGTGTAAGCAGCCTCGGTGGATGCCGTGTGTGTGTGTGTGTGTGTGTGTGTGTGTGTGAGAGAGAGAGAGAGAGAGAAGAGAGACATCATATGTGTATGTATCACAGGACACTTTTGACGCAATTCACCTACTGACTGTCCCGTCATCAGTCCTACCCTTCATCAATGTGTGCCATTTGTTTTCAATGATAGTGTGTTTAGTTTTCAAGCATCTTCACTCATCTCTTTCGGTGACATGAATGATGTCCCTCCATCCCCCTTGACTGAAGTTCCCAGTCTACCCCTGTTCTCCTCCTGCTCCTGCCTCTGTTGGGAGCAGTGGGTTGCATTAGGCAGCCACCTCACTGGATAAAAGATGGGGCCGGCTCCTTCCGTAAAGATTTGCAGCCTTGGAACCCCGAGGGAGCAGTAGGACTCGGTTGGGCTGGGTCACTGAGTCGTCATCCTCACCGTGGCAGTGGATTTGGGTTGGTGTTGGATGTGTTGACTAAGTGGGCTAATACACTATAACCTGCCCCCAAAGGACAGAGCGTTTTGATGAGAAGCCCTCCTGGGGAATGTCTGAAGTGCTCATGTTTGTGACCTTCTCACATGAAAGGCACGCCGAACTCCGGAGCAGAAAGCCTCACCGGTCTGTGTTGCCACTCCCGGGTGTTGAGATTCAGGGCTTCCTCTGAGGAACAAGAAGCATGGCCCCCCAAACTGGGTGTTTCTGAGGGAGCGTGTGATCTCCCTCTCAAATTGGGTGTTTCTGAGGGAGTGTGCGATCCTTATTAGGTACCAGTGCGATGACCTGGATGTTACACTTTGGCCTTGATTTTCCCCGAGAAAGGGTTTTCTGCCACGGAGGACTTCTGAAAGGGGAGGAGGAGAGGAGGGCCATTTTTGAAATCTCAGAAAGCCATTGTTTTGGGGGAGGCACCCGAACTCCTGAATACTAATGTGTCCGTTGGATTAACTCCCTGCGTTTGTTTTCATTTTAAGGGCACGCTTTGATTTTGGAAAGAGAGAACTAAGACCAGGGGCATTCTGTTTGGTAATGGCCGATAGATGTTAAATTTCCCATTTTGGTCAATACATCTAAGCTCCTTTTTGTAGTGCTATACACCCCGATGAATTTGGCTGACCTGCTAAGCAAATGAGCGGGCTTGTTCCGTGGCAATCCCACTTAGGGCGTTTGAGAAGGTGGCTTTGTGGTTTGCAGATGTCAGTTAGGAATGCTCCCTCCTCCTCTTCATGAGTCTGCTTAGCTGTGGAGCACAGACTGTTCGTGCCAGGCCCAGAGCTTTCTGGCCAGTGTGTTTCTCATTAAAGTGACAAGAGGCGTGGTGAACGCGAAGGCCTGGAGGAAGGGTAGTACGCCAATATTTGGGATTGGAGAACAAATTCAGTTCTTGTTGGTGAGACACGCAAGACTGAATGATAGCGCAGATGAGAAATGTCCCTTGCTTGTTGACAGAATTGCACATCCTGCGTGAAAAAGAGAGAACAAAACTGCATCTTTTTTTCCCCTGTAATTTGATTCGCCCAGAATTTTTTGCCAAGCCCTTACCAAAGCAGTGGTTCTCAACCTTCCTCATGCCTCAGCCCTTTTATACAGTTCCTCATGTTGTGGTGACCCCTGTATGTGAGTATATCTGCATGTGAGCGGACCATCTGGAGATCATCTCGGGTCCTAAAACCATCAGAAATATGGTCTTAGGCCACCCCTGTGAAAGGGCGAGCTGGTTAACGCGAAGAAGGAAGCTGGCCCTCTGTAAGAGATGACTGCCCCCGAGGTCGGCCTGTGCTGATCCCTGGAGGTACAGAGAGCATGCTGGAGGCGGCCATGGGTTAGGGACCCTGTGCTGCTGGAGTTCAGGTTGCTCTGCTCATGGCAAAGTTGGGTCTGCACCTCCCAGACAGCGCCCCCCCTCCCCCGCCCCAGCTGATCCACAGCAGAGAGACGAGGCTTTCTCCTCCTGTGCAGATTGCCAGTCTCGGAAAGACTGTCGAGGGTCCTTGTGGGTCACAGTTGGAGCAGCGGGCTGGGGCTTCAGAGCTGGGCACACTGAGAGTTCTGCTGGATTCCAGGACAGCTGTGGGTGAGAGGTGGTGATGGTGTGCGGATTGACAGTGCCCTGACCTTATTTCTCCTAAGAAACCCTCTGGTCATGCTTACCAATCTGGAAAATGAGGAGCTAAGTTAAATGAGCTCTTAAGTTATTTCCAGGAGTCCGGGCAGCCCTGTGGGTTGGGCCACTCAGGGCAAGGTTGATGGTTCAAAGCTGCCAGCCGCTCCGAGGGAGAAAGATCTAACCGTCTATTTCCAGAAAAGTTCACAGATGGGAAATCCCTGCAGAGGGTCACTGAGGGTCTAGATGGACTTGATGGCAGTGCGTTCCAGGCGAGAAGTCACTTCTAGGTTCAAAATCCTTTTATTATTTGAAAATACTCGCTCAGAAAAATATCTGCACCCCTGTGTGCCTTTAGGGCACATGTTTTCAGTTTGCGTGTCCAGACGAGTTACTCTTGTTATTTAACACTTTCTAAAGGTGGTGAAGTATCAGGGTACAGCACCACACCCCTCAGGAGTTTGTGTTTCCGTTTGTGACTGATGGCTTGAAGTGACTGTTACCATCCATCAAGGGATGGAGCTGAAAGTTGATTGTTTATCAATCTCAATATGTTAACAGCCAGTCATTTCTCCAGGATTTACAGGTTAACTGTGTATTTTTCATTTTCAGTAGCCTCCGACCTCATCAAACAGAGAAGAGTCCTTTAAAACCCTTTTAATCAGAGCAGGCATGGGAGTAGTAGCTGTCAGTGTTGCGTGGTTTCAAGCGTTCTGTTTCATTTAGGTTATTTAATTTTATTTGTGTTCCTAAAGTTATCTACCAACCTGAGGAGATCTCCTGGTCTCTTCAGAGACCTGAGCAGAAAAGTCCATCATTCTCGGGCTGGCGCTTTCCCCGGGTCACCCTGGGTAATGAGGGCGCTGTGCCCGATGTGCCCCAGATCTGGTTCCCCTGGAGTGAAAGAGAAGAGAGATAACTTTCGTCATTGCTAGAAAGGAAAGCGCTCCTAGCACTATCTGTGTAGAGAAAGGCGTAAGTCTGCTTTTGTTGACACAAAACAGTGGCTGTGTAGCCCAACGCAGAGGCACGGAATGAGTGGGTTATTGATGTCAGGTTCGGGCTGAATACCGAGGCAACCCTAAAGGTACTCCCATTGCGTCTGCCCCGACTCAGAGAGACTCTGTGGAATAGATTAGCACATTCTATTTACAACAGCCCATCTTCACAGAGGCAGACAGCTTCATCGTTGGCCCTCACAGTGTGACTGATGGGTTTGAACTGCCAATCTCGAAGTTAGCAGGTAAAGACCTATTGATGAATAACTTTAAGCCTACTTTCTTCTAAGTGCAGGGTCACTGTGAGTCAGCATCGACTCAACAATAACACTCTTTTTCCCTTCTTATATAGAAAAAACACACATAACCAGATGTGGATGGGTGAGTGGGGGCAGGAATAGAAGAAGCCAGTGGATTCCTCTTCCAGGGCACGCCTTCAGACCACTGTGCTCCCCACCACATGCCGTCAGCAGTGGATTTAGGGGAAATAGTAAAGTGAGACATCTCTTTACCAGCTGGGCTGTGTGTGAGCGAGACTATCACGCAGCTCGGTAAGAGGAGAGTGAGTACAATGGTTTGGTTTCAGAAGCTACTCCCCCTTCGCCGCCCCCCCCCCCCCCTTCAGGAAATAAAGTTATTTGATGCAACCCCTGAGTTCTAAGTCCTTTTTGCGTGTGGGAGCCCACTCTGCCCTGTGTTTGATACCGAGCGACTCTGGGGGCATATTCCGCCTTTCCTTGAGTAGCCTGGAGGCCCATGGCTCACTCCAGCAGCCTGTGCTTTTTATTTTGTGGGCTTGATGCAAAAGCAAAAGGCTTTCTTAGCTCTCTGTTAAACATTTTGCTTATTGTTTAAAAATAAATTCTAACCCAACTTTGTTATTCATCAGAGGGCTCACTGTCCTCTCAAGAAGTATGTTGACATTACTGTTTCAGGTTCACAGTTCAATAGGTGGTGGAGTTCCCCAGTAGCCCCCTTTGCTTTCACACTTCTGTTTCTTCATACGAATGGCTTCCGGTTGGACTTCTTTGCCTGAGATGAAGAAAGAAAAGGAATTAGATCGATCTCTCTCATTTGGAAACCTGACTGGCTCCTCACAAAATGGAGAGTAGGGTTTGCAGTGCTGCGTGTTCCTCGGGGGCATGCACTTCTCTTGCCGTTGTGGTAGATGGGCTGCAAATGATGGAAGAAGAGGCCAACTGGACGCTACCCATCCCATAGAACACCATAGCACACACAGCACAGCTGGTAAAGAGATGTCTGACTTGACCAATTTCCCAAATCCACCGTTGACGGTGTGTGGTGGGGAGCACAGTGCTCTGAAGCCATAACACAGATGTCGAATTCTCTTGCTTCTATTGGTGTCCCATAGACCACCCTCTGGAGCTAGCTGAAAGGCAGAGAAGCAAAGGAACTGACCTAGGACAACCCCCACTGCCTCTATGTGCAATGAATATCCCCGGTGCATTTCTGAGTCATCCCGTTAGACTGGTATCCATCTAGACTATACTCTCTTGTCTATTACAGGATGGGGGACCAAGGAATGGGATAAAGAGGGCTGTTTGCGTGTTTCTTCCCAGAGAGGTATTGTTTGTTCTAGACCACATTCATTCCTCCTCGTATGGTCTGTACTTGTTTAAAAGGCATAAATATGATGGGTTGTATGAAGTCTTGACTCAGTCCCACAAGCAGTGTGTCAGTGTGGAATGTGATTTTACATTGACACTGTTCTCTGAAGTGATTGGGAACAGAAATACTCCATTCACCACTTATGAGAAGTTGGAATTGTAGTTCACACACGTTTTCAGGTTGTACCAGGAACTGACTGCAAAGCTAAGTCATACGAATGTGGTATCTTCGGTTAGGTTTGATAAGAAAAGGACCATTTGTGACATGGGTAGTTTTAGGGGGTTCTTAGTATAGAACTTTCAGCTACCTTATCCATAATGAAATGGTATTCTAACGTACATTTTCTTTCTAGAGTTAAGTAAATCTTACCAACTTCTGAAAGTCTTTATCTCTCTTTTTGTGATGGTTAATGTTATAGTTAGTCTGTAAAGCTAGGTGTTACGTCACTATCTTCCATTTTTTTGTGATCTTATGTAAGGGGAGCTTCCTGGGGTATGACCTGCATCCAGTATAGATGGATGTTGTGGCAGAGTTCATTGACCTTCACGCCTGCATTCGACTGCTCATCCTTTGTGGGGCTGTTCAACCCGCTACTAGGTGAGTTAGGAAAAGTCTCAAGGCCACAGATTTGTGATTTGAAAGCCCCCACCACGGCTTATCCCATTTCCTTGAAATAAATCTCTAATTATATAGGAGTCATCTTAGCTCTGCGAGATGGACACTGGGTTGCTAAGATTCAAACCCACCAACCCGTTCATGGGAGAAAGAGGATGCTTTCCCTTCCAGGAAGATGTGCAGTCTTGGAATCCCCAAGGCGCAGCTCTCCTCTGTCCTGTAATGTAGCTTGAAGTCAGAATTGACTCAGTGGCAATAGGCTATGTATTTCCGTATATATACACAAGTCACTGGTTTTGCTCCTATAAAATACCCAGCCTAGTGGAATTTTCTCTAGCCAGCCTGTTAGGAAGCAAACAAACAGCAACATAAAGCGCCAGCTGAATTTTCCATGTGGTTTTTGTTTCTGTGATGACACAGGTTAGTGTTTAGAGCAGTGACCTCCCTCTGAGCTGGTGAAGAGCATGTTGTCGAACAGCAGTTCTCAACCTGTGGGTTGTGACCCCTGTGGGGGTTGAACGATCCTTGCATAGGGGTGGTCTGATTGATAACAGTAGCAAAATTACAGTTATGAGGTAGCAGCGAAAATAATCTTATGGTGGGGGGTCATCACAAACTGAGGAACTGTATTAAAGGGTTGCGGCACTAGGTAGGATGAGGACCATTGATCTAGAACCTGCTTGGGCCAGTCTTTTTGTTTTTTTTTAACAAGGAGTACTCAATATTTTAATAATGACAAAAACGAGATGTTTACTCTGTAAGGGTAAAAAATAGAAAGGAGAAAATATAAAAGTTACTTGAAATCTCACCACCCAAAGATGACTACATCTGTCATTTTTATGTGTTTTCTTCTTTTTTTTTTTTTTTTTTGTGGGCATCACTGCTCTCCGGTGGTGGGAGTAGGAGGCCCAGCCCCACTGCTGGAATTGAACCTCCGTCCCAGTGGGCCACAGTCCCGCGCACAACCACTACGCCACCAGGGCTCAGCCCCAAATATTTGGGGAAGCATCACTGCCCCCTGGTGGTGGGAGCAGGAGGCCCAGCCTTGCTCCTGGATTTGAACTTCCAACCCAGTGGGGCTCGGTCCCGTGCACAACCACTACACCACCGGGGCTCAGCCCGTGTTCTCTTCTTAAAGTTGTTTTTATATGTCAGTAGCCTTCACTTACAATGGAATTCTGTTCCCACAAATGTGTTGTAAGTTATTTCTGATGGGTGGAGGAGAACTGGTTTTAAATTTTTTTATTATTTTTGCTTTTCTCGATCAGTCTTGGGTTGCACAAGGGTGGGATGCTGTCCGGGATTTCAGTGGTTGGCCGGGGAGTGGGGATGGTGGTGCCCAGAGTCTGCCTCTGTTAGGCCTCAGCCTCAGATGCCCACACAGTAGCTCTCAGTGGCAATGGGTGTTGTCAATATCTTTATGAACCATACCCTGAGCATCTGAAAAGCTAACATCAGCAAATTATACACTCTGACATATAGTACACATTATTTATATTAAAGCTGTACAGGAAGCAAAAGAAGACCAGATAGATGGTCATCAGTGGTTCATTGGAACTTGAGTACCCTAAGCACAGGCCGTTTATACGTGTGTTTTATATGAGCACACATGTAAGACACAGGTTTGTATGTATGTGAATATATAAACACACTTAACAAAACGAGGGACAGATCCTGGTGTGCATTTTGTTTCATCTGCTGTATTTGTGTGTTATAGCTCAGTGGATAAAATGTAAACGTCCAACCTTTCCTCCAAAACACTATTTGTGATCACCCCCCTATTTCATTGCAAAGAACAAGTTCGTTCTTTGTGCCCTGATTTCACTCCGCCATCCTGATGATTCAAACCAGGGACCTTTCAGTTAGGTTTCACAGCCAAGTATTTCACCGTTGTCTCCTCGGGGAACCTTGTTTACAGTGTATCCGAGGTCATTATAGGCACTGGGAACAGTGTCAACTAAGCACAGTCACTGATTTTGTGGATTTTTACAGATTAGTGATAAGAGAAGGAGTGAGAGGAGGGGCCAGTGCTAGTGGGGGATCATGAAGTGAGGGACGTTAGGAAGAGAAGAATATGGGTGTATGGGAAAGAGAATACTACTGCAGGAAAAAAACAAGTGCAAAGCCCCAAGGCAGTGACCTTCCTCGTCTCTTGGAGGTACAGCAGGATGGGCACAAGCCCGATGAGAACGATAGCTGAAATCAGAGAGGGACCCGCTGCCAGGAAGGTGTTCTCAATAGCACCAGAAACAGTGGAGGGAATTGTGCTGGAAATGCTTTTGCATGAGCTCAGGTAAACAGTGATGGTGCCTGAGCCTGACTCATGACTCTGGTGCAGGAATTTGTGGGTGGACTGGCCTGGGGTCCAAGAGAGCATAAAACTGTAGGCCTGAAAAACCAGAATGATGTAGTCACCCTTTATTGAGATGAGAAAGATGGAGGGGGAGAGCAGATTTTAAGGGGAAAAAAAAAATCAAAAGTGGAACATGGGCTCTATTAAGTTTAGTTTTCCATTTTATTTTTAATTATAGTAGTTGTTAAAAGCTGTTCTTGCCTTATTTAATCTATCTTGCCCTATTTAACCTTTGTCTTGATATCCCCAGGGGTAAATAAGAAGGTTTCAAAACTTCACTGGATCTCTGAGCAGCCCTGGGTTTAAGATTTGGAGACATTAAGTCAAGGGAAGAAAAATTCAGGATGAAGACCAGAAAGGGCAATGAAGGGAACGCCGCAGGGGCAGCAGTAGAAGAGGAACCTTGTAGAAGGCCATTGCCTTGAATGGCTGGAGTCTAGGTGCCAGTGTTTCCCAGGCGACTTCTGTAGATTTGTTCCTTGGTCTGGCACTAGCTGGTGTCCAGCCAGGCGTGTGCTTTGCTATATCATGTTGCTAATATGAGTGTTACCTACTAATAATGACTATGAACTTTTTTCCCCTTAAATCATTTTATTGGGGGCTCATACAACTCGTATAACAACCCATCCCCCCATGCATTGTCCCGAGCACACTTGTTGCCATCATTGTTCTCAAAACATTTCCTTTCTACTTGAGCCTTTGGTATCAGCTCCTCATTTCCCCCCTTCCCACTCTCCCCTTCCTCACGAGCCCTGGATAATTTATAAATTATTATTATTTTGTCATATCGTACACTGTGTGATGTCTCCCTTCACCTGCTTTTTTGTTGTCTGTAACCCAGGGCGGGGATTATATGCAGGTCCTTACTATCGGTTGCCCCTTTCTACCCCACCTTCCTTCCATCCTCCCTGTGTCGCCACACTGTGTGTTTTAATTCAGTGAACTGTTTCTGATTAAGAAAAAAAAAAATCCATTCCTGTAAGACTGTGACCCCAGCCTGAGGTACCCCAGGCGCCGTCTGAGAACCCACTTTGTCCTATGGGGTTGTTTCAGTGACAACTCAGTTGCAGCGAGTGTGGGTTTTATAATTGCTACTTTACCAGCCAGGAGGTGCCTCTCTCGTGCTCAGGCTTTTCCCAGCCACAAAGCCACACCATCTTTGTTCCTAAAAAGCATGCTGTTTATATATTGCTTCTGAGGCAGATTTGTTCATTTTCTGGGTAGTTCATGAAATATTTAATATTCTTTGTTAATACTGAATTTATCATTTCCCCTGTCTGCCTTTGTAAATTTTCCAGCGTTCCCCCTGCAGCCTGGTACTTCCTGGAAATGGAATCCATGTATTTGCATATTGGATTAGTGCCCACCCTCCAGCGCACCCACACGCGCGCGCACACTCACACACACACATACACCTGAGTGGAAGTCACTGGGGAACCAGGACTGCCCCTCTCCCTGTCCCACACCCTCCCCAACTGCGGTACCTCACCCTTGGCTAGTGTTCAACAAATGCTGGCCACACGTGTGCACTAATGCTGGCCATTCATGTTGTTGCTTTATTTTTAAAATCCAAATACAGCTGGCCCTCTGTATCCAGGGGCCCCAGAGCCACATGGTTCACCAAGGATTAAAAGCATTGCAGGCAAGGGGCCAGACAATGCAGTGGTTAAGAGGAAACAGAGCTGTTTGCATAGCATTTACAATGCACGAAGAATTATGTGCAATCTAGAGACGATTGTAAGTGTCTGAGAGGATGCGTGTAGGTTCTATGTACTATGCAAATGCCATGCCATTTTATAATCCTGAGGGACCATAACTGCCAGTTGAACAGATAATGAAGGAACCCAGAAGGGTGAGGGGGAATTTACATATTTAAAAGAGGGTTTGGGTAACTTATGTTAGATGGACTAAGCTACATCTTCTAGGAGCTCGGGTGTTGTACTGGTTGGAGATTGGCTGCTAGCCACAAAGTACACGGTTCGAAACCACAACGGCCCCTTGGGAAATAGATAGGGCTTTCTACTCCTGTAAAGTGTTAGCGTCTGGGAAGACATTGGTGGCGCTGAGTGGGCCTGCACAACCCCACCCCCCACCCCCACCCCATGGCAGTGACTGAGTGAAGCCACACCCCTTCTGGGAATTCAGTCCTGTGAATGCAAATGTGTTCTTTCCCCCTGGAAGCTGGAGCTAGAGATTTTCCTTGGCCAGTTTTCATTCAGAGAAAAGAGCGTGAAGCGGATTTGTTTGTTTATTTCAGCAGCGATTCTCTCAGACACCCATTGACCTGAGCAAATCTTGGGGTTCCCAGCTTAAACCGTCAACCTCAGTCTGTTGTCAGAGAGCCAGCACCAACTCATCCCTAGCCCACGTCTCAAAGGTGTCCATTCCATGTCCTAGCAGCCGGACAGGACAGCGTGGGTCCTGACACTGCCTGTGTCGTCCCAGCCTTACAGGAGTAGACAGCCTGGTCTTTCTCCCATGGGACAGCCGGTGGTTTGGAACTGCTGACGTATGGCTAGGAGCCCACTCTGTAACCTCTGCGCCACCAGGACTCAAGAAGGATTTCCTAATACTTGCTGCAATCGTGGGCACAGAGGTCATGATGACGACGCCAGACCAGAGGCCTGACGCTTGTGCACTTCCTGGTTTAAGCCGAGCTGGCCCCTTGGGGCAGGCTGTGCGTCTGCAGTGTGTCAGGGTGTCAGTTTAGGATGTTCACACGTGCAGTGTTAGAGCCTTTTCCATAAGAAACTGGCGCCTGCGTCAGCTCATTTAAACAATGGCAGGCACGCTACATGTGCCCGTGCATATCTTACTTGTCTTTTTTTTGTAAAGAAAACTGGTTGAGTGTGAACAGAATCAGATTCTGAAGCAGCCTGTACTCCATTCTAAAATAAGCAAGTAACGCCTGTGAAAGCCTACATCGGGTGGGCGCATCTGCGGGTGGTGGTTCTCGGTTATTGTTGTTTTTAAGAGAAGTAGTAATACTGGGACAATAATTATGTTGCCTAGACTCGTGTAGATTTTAGGAACTGTGTTAGTCTGGGCAGACTAGAGAAACAAATTCTTAAACACGCATACGGTTATAAGGGGAAGGTTTATATACAAGAGGAATGGAACATTGAGAAAGCATCCCAACCCAGTCCAGTCCAAGGTCTTAAGTCCAATATTAGCCCATATGTTTGATACCAGTCTATAAAGCCTCCTTCCGACTTACGAAGCACGTGCAGTGAGACCAGGACAATTACAGGCCAGTGGGTGCAGAGTCTTATGTGTCCAGTGGCAGTAGAAACATCTCAGCGCTGGTAGGGGTCTCTCCGTGGCCTCCTGAGCACCTCAGAACTGGCAGGAGTCTCCACATGACTTCTCTGGCCCCAGAGGCTTTGCTCCATGTGGCCTCTCCTCTGGCTCCTCCATGCTCCAGGAATCAGGATCAAGTCTCTCTTCTTCAATTGGGAAATACTGCGAGATTTCCCAGAATTCTCAGGAGAAAGCCATGCCCCTACAGAGGCCTCATTGGCTACTCATTGGCTATCTATCTCCAGATTGACAGGCTAGACTCCACCCCTGGACTCCCAATCATGAAATTGACACAGGAGTACATGACTGCCACAGGAACTTATAGAGAATACCTTGCATCTTCTGGACAATGCAGAGGTTCAGTGTCCAGCTAATAACCAGAAGGTTGCGTGATCAAACCCACCTTCAGGAAGAGGCCTGGCAGTAGGCTTTACAAAGGTCCCAGCCAAGAATTCCCTGTATCCATTTTACTGTGCACACCAGGACTTGGAATGGGCTTGATAGCAGTTGCTTTGGAATTTTTAGAATGTGTGGTCTGAGTGCTCCCACCTCGTTGGACAGTAAAACCGACAGGCCCCAGCCTGAGCCTTGGCTGCAGTCCAGCCTTCTTGCCCCAGGGTTTTTTGCGCTGCTCTCTGCCACCCTCCCTGGTACTTCGGGTCTGTCTCTGTCTCCCACATGGCATTCATGCAGGTAGAGCCCCAGAATAGAGATTGCTAATTGCATTAACTGAATCCTACCATCATTTATAAATTCGGCATCAGCTATTTATATATTGCCCTCTTTAGGCCCCAGATAATTAAAAGAACTGGGTAATTCATCCATTCTGCCTTTCCACTGTGTTCTCACTGACCGTCGTATGAGAGTGGGGAGCCTTTCACTGTCAGCCCATCAGATACTGCTGGGTTTGCAGGTGTGCGTCTTGGGGTGCTCAGGCTGAGGGGGGGTGGGGCGGGAAGATGATCATCCCTTTACTCTCTCTCCCCTGCCACTTGAAGCCTTGACTTTTCCCTCTGATCCAGCCACCCTGAGGGGGCTCTTTTTCTCTCTCACACAGACCCTGTTCTTTCTCCCTTGCTGTTCCATGCACACCAGACCCCTGCAAGACAAAGGTGTGCTGTACCTTCAGTCACGTGGCCTTGTCTTGGCTGCTTAGGCGAGAACCTGCTGCTCTGTGCTCTTGACTCTGCAGGACTGAGGAGAACCACCCCATTGGGTTTCTAGATGGAACCTTTATGGACGTGAATCACTGGATCTTCCCCCCACCCCTTCGCCCCCGAGTCACTGGGCCCTTTTTAGGGCTAACTTTATGAGACCCACGAAATCTTCATGCCCAGGTAACATCACAAACCTCACCAAGGAGAAGCAGTTCCCACCATCGCATGAGGGGGGAGTTGATGTTAGACTGAGCCAAACGAGCCTTGACAGGAAAAAAAGGTGCCCATCCCCCTGTTGCAAATGCTTTGAGTTTTCTCAGTACTTACATGATCATCCAAATAACACCTGAAGATTTGAACTAATAGTTGAGGCCTGGCCTGCCCAACAAGACCATCTGCTATCAATTAACCTGAGCAGAGACAGGAGGGCTGATCGGCCTATCAGGACTCTGGATGGAAGGCGGTGGAAGCTCTGGACACTGACGGTCCACAATCGTCCTGGTTGGCTGTTGGAAGACATTCATGCACAAGGAAGGGTGAGGGTCCATGCTGGGAACTCTGGAACATTGTCCTGTGTATCTCTTGATTATTATCACACACACACACACACAAAATAAAATTACACTTGGCAAGCTTGTGTGAGTTCTCTTATGTTCTTGGTGCACTCCAAAATGTGCAGTTAGTGACAGCCTATGATTCCGGAAGGACTAAAATTAAACCAAACTCACTGCCATAGAGTCCATTCTGACTCGTATCCATCCTGTGGACGGAGTTGAACTGCCCTGGGGGTTTCCGAGACTAAATCTTCAGAGCAGTTGTAACTTCATCTCTTTTCCTCAGCAGGTGGTGGGTTCGAATTGCTGACCTTGTGGTAAGCAGCCCTGCACATAATCTTCTATGGCACCGGGCTCTGTCTGTCTGAAGGACAGAGTCCTCTAACTCATGAGGCCTGACCTAGCTCCCAGTGGCTCACGTCAGAAGTAGGTGGGCTGGGAGTCCTGAGCTGACATCTGGCATCCTGAAATGGTAGAGGAGAACCTCCAAATCTCTCCAGCAGGCCATAAGTAGGGTCTACCAGTCTAAGGGGTGTCCTTTGAACTGATGACATCTGACCTAAGTCCAGATGACGGGTATCAGAAGAGAGGTGTTGCATGGGTGGCAGGAAGAAGTAAAAAGTGAACATTTGATATTGCCTTCCGTGAACATATTGATTACAAAGCAGGCTAATTTGTATGGATCCTTGGCTGGGTAGTGCTTAAGCATTGGGCTGTGACCCTCACGGTGGGCCGTTCAAGACCACCAGCAGCTCCATGAGAGAAAGGCTGGGCCTTCTACTCCAATAAACAGTTACAGTCTCTGGAACCCACAGGGACTCACTCTGAGTCAGCATTCACTCGATGGGTATACTAATTTATAAATCAAAAGTGCCGCAAGATTTATGAAAGGATGGGGAGCTAATATGGATGATCACGAAACACCTATGGGTGCTGCAGCACAAGCTAGGTCAGAACAGGGACTGCACCCTGTGATCTCTTGGTGACGGTGCACATGGTTGTCTATAATGTGGCTGGATCCTAGTTTCGTGTAGATCTTCATGTAAGTAGATCTACATACCATCAGGAAATGTTTCTCAAACCCAGGTGTTGGCATGGATTCCTTAGCTCTAGTGTTAAAAGTATATGATCCAATTTAGGAGGTCGGGAGCAGGGCCCACTTTTCTGCAACCCTAATAATTTCCCATGTGGTGCTTGTGCTACTATTCCGGACACCACTGGCAAAGGTATAAGGAGCCCTGGTAGTTAAGTGCTTTGCTGCTAACCAAATGTCAGCAGTTTGAGCCCACTGGCTGCCCCGAGAGAGAAAGATGAGGCAGTCTGCTTCTGTAAAGATTTGCAGTTTGGGAATCTCTGAGCAGCTCTGCTTTGCCCTACAGGCTTGCACTGAATCAACAGGTGTAAATGTCATTTGCATAAAAGAAAATGTACTTAATATAAAGGATGGGTTTACCAAATCAGTTTGAAGTTGAATCATATACAGTGTATCCAAGCATGCCAAGGAAATGCTAATTCCTAAAGTACATGTCTGAATGTGAAATTTCTCCAAAAATATGAGGGGTAGTCCTTCTTTTCAAGACTATATTTAAGGCCTAAATCAGCATGTCCAGTAGCTTACGTTGTACCATTAAAAAGTCTTTGCCTTTCATTTTGTTCTTGAACTGTAGATTCAGATCACCAGAACCAGATTAATGTTAGTCTCATGCCTTGCTGGGAGTGGGGAAGAGTTCTACTTCTAGTATTGACACAGATTGTACGTCTCGCTTTCTTTAACATCAGAAAATCATACGTAGAATTGCCAACATAGGGCGACCTATTTCTCTAAATCAAGTAGCACCAGAAGGGGTGGTCTAGTCTGGAAAAAGCATAATAGCATCATGTTTTATCACGGATCGCTGTTGGGTTGGCTTACATGGGTGTGGTCTAAGTGAGACGCTGAGGAACTGTAAAGAAAAGGAAATAGGAAGTGAGGCACTAATCTTACTCTCACTGACGCCTGGAAGGACGCTGCTAACCCTCAGTATTGCCATTTCTACAACAAGGGCTCTCCAGTTGCCTGGGTGACAAGGTCACCTGCTCTTTGTCTTAGCTTGAGGGATTTAATGTGTGTGTGTGTGTGTGTGTGTCTGTGTGGTGGATTCATAGCCACACAGTGTTGGAATGTACCAAGGTATCGTCTGCTCTCAGTGTTTATAGCAAGCGTCCCTAAGGAGATGCTGCATATTTAGTTTGACAATTTTTAAGGAGTGTTGTTTTGTGCTCCACTCTTTAAAAGTATGTTTAATTATTTAGAGTCAAATGAAGACATTTAAAGGATTTATGTGCAATTGGATTTTCTAAAGTAGGTGCATGACTTTCTAATGTAGGCTCATATGAACTGTCTTTGTGCCTCACTCAGAGACAGATCCAATGTGTAAATAAATATACTTTTGTATAAGCAGTGGAGGTGCCAGTCATTTTACGAAAGGATTTGTAGTGTTTATAAGCAACATGCATCATTAGGACTTTTTGAAGGTGCTGTCTTTATGAGGAGCACAAGGCAAGGCATGCCACTCATTTGAAAATCCCAGGCAGAGGGAGTTATAGAAGAAGTGTAGTGGGGTGGGTCTTTAAATGCCTCTAGCAACCACCTAAGGAAATTGCTCCTAATGGTATATTTAAAAAGTGACCTTCCCTTAAACAAACAAAACAACAACAACAAATCAAGCCTTCATAACAATGGAAGGCCACTTTGCTCTCATTTGGGCAATGATACAGACCCTCTTTCTGTCTGAGAGTGGCTTGGTGATTCCATGGCGGCCCCGTTCCTGGGATTTGAACAGGGAGAGGCAGATGGTCGTGAATTGCTTGGCTACTTTGGAGTTGCCCTGACCATGGAGGGGTTGGGACTTTTGCGGCCTAGTTATGCTCTGATAAGTACCAGATGTTTAAAAACACCAAATCGTAATATCTGTTTCCCGTAATGAAGCTAAGAGGATGCATATCAAAACTCTGGGAATATTTGGGGGGGTCAGGCCCAGACATTGAAGACCCTGGCACTTCTGCCAAAATAAATATTTTTTTTTAAAAATGAGATGCTGTTTTCTTTCTTAGGAGCAATTAGGTTCCAGACTGCTAGGTGATGTCTGAGTTTATGTTTTAAGATTATTATGAGTTTTTTTTAAGGCTCCATTAGTCAATAATGTATAATATTGTTCACATAGAACTAATAAGAATAGATAATCCTGCCTTTGATTGAGAGACTGCTTGGGTTTTATTAATCTTCAGAACAAGCTTGTGAGAAAAGGAAGACAGCACTTGGTCTGTATAAGAAAACCGAGACTTAAGGCCAAATGGGTGTTTTTCCAAATTCATTCAACTCATAATCAGTGGAGCTGGAACTATGATATCAAATTCTTAGTTCAGTGCGTGTTCAGTGATACCATCTTAAAGGGACAGACTGACTTGTTGATAATAAAAGTTTTCACTTTAAAATTAGAGCTTTACATCAGTATTGTGTTTTTCACCATATAAATGAATAATGCTACCCTTAAATTTTTTATATTGAATAAAATCTGGGAAGAAACAACTTTTTTTTCTTTTTCTCAGTAAGCACCAAGCCTTATTTAGTTTTGAAATCATTTTATTGGGGGATCATACAGTTCTTATCACAATGCATACATACTTCCATTGTGTCAAACACATTTGTACATATGTTGAAATCAGCATTTTCAAAACATTTTTTTCCTACTTGAGCCCTTGGTATCAGCTCATTTTTTTCCTTCCGCCCCAACCTACCCTCCCTCATGAACCCATGATGTAATTCATAATTTTTTTTTCATGTCTTACATGGCCCGATGTCTCCCTACACCAACTTTTCTATTGTCTGTCCCCCTCAGAGGGAGTTATATGTAGATCATTGTGATGTGTTCCCCCTTTTTCTCCCCACCTGGAATTGCTATTCTCATTATTAGTCTTGAGGGGTTATCTGCCCTGGATTCCCTGTGTTTCCATCTCTTATCTGTACATGTGTACGTGCTCTGGTCTAACCAGATTTATGAAGTAGAGTTGGGGTCATGATAGTTGGGGGTGGGACAGATGCATTAAAGGACTAGAAGAAAGTTGTATGTTTCATCGTTGCTATGCTGCACACTGACTGGCTCATCTCTTCCTGTGACCCTTCTGTAAGGGGATGTCCAGTTGTCTACTGAGAGGCTTTGGCTCTTCACTTCATACTCCCCCTCATTCACCTTGATATGATTTTTCTGTTCCGGTCTTTGATGCCTGATACTTGATCCTAATGCCACCTCGTGATCACACAGACTGGGGTGCTTCTCCCATGTGGACTCTGTTGGCATCAAGCCTTATTTAAACTAGGACTTCAACTGGTTCAAATTAGTTCAGTCAAGGCTGATGAAGGAAAACTGTTCAGAATTTTAAGTTAATGCATGGGAGCTCTGTGGCCCAGGCCTGACTCTCGGACAGCATGCCCTGTCACCAACATTCTGTTCTGTAAGTGTATCACCCTTTGTTTGCCCACTCACTTGCTGGTCGACACTCAGTTTCTACTTCATTATAAATAAAGTTGCTGTGAACCTTCATCCACATTCAACTGTGTGTGGACACAGGCTGTCATTTCTCTTGGCAAACATCCAGTGATATGGCTGCTGGGTCAGACAGTCCGTTTGTGTTTAATCTGATAAGAACCTGCCTAGCTGTTTTCTTAAGTGACTTTGCCATTTTATTTTCTCGCCAGCCAGCGTCTCCCAGGGGCACTGTGGTCCACACTTGGAGTTACCTTTGCAATTGTTGGCCCCTCTGGTGGGTGTGTGATTTGCATTTCCCAGATAACTGTGCTCTTGAACCTCTCTGCGTGTGTGATGGCGGTCATGTGTCTTTTTCTGGGAAGTGTCAGTGCAAACCTTCTGCATGTTTTTTTTTTTTTTTTATCTTTTATGGGTTGGGCTGCTCACTGTGAGGTCAGCAGTTCGAAACCACTCACTGCTCTGTGAAAGAAAGATGGAGCTTTCTACTCTGGTCAAGAGTTGACAGCCTCGGACCCTCACAGGAGCAGTTCCACCCTGTTCTGTGGGGCCACTGAGTTGGCATCAACCAGAGGGTGTTGAGTTTGGGATGTTCATGTGTAAGAGCTTTCTATAGTCTCTGGCTTCAGATTTTTAAGTGCTTTACTCAATTCAAATCTGTTGACTCGAGAACTGAGCAGAGTGGTCACCAGCTCCAGAGTGTAAAGGATATGTAAAGAACGTGCCCAATTTAGCATAGCATTTATGTCATCGTGAGGAACTGCTATAATAGGAACATCCAGTGGCTGGGTGCATATTGACGGCAGTTCCTACCTCCAAGTGCTCAGTGGACCTTGGCAGACATGGAGCTTAGTTACTGGTATGTTGTACCAGAGACACAGAGTCAACGTCCCCCACTGCACCCCCTCCAATTGCTAGCCCTTAACCCGATTTACTTATAGAAAAATACTTTGGGCTGAGCCCCGGTGGCGTAGTGGTTGAGTGTGGGACTGTGGCCCATACAGGCTTGGCGGTTTAAATCCAGCAGCAGCTCTCCAAGAGCAAGGTTTGCTTCCCATTCCCACCAGAGGGCAGTAATGCCCCCCCCCCACAAGAAAAATACGTGATACTTTTAATTTGGAGGTATGTGTTAGTCTCTACAACAGGCAACCAGGACACACATGCCCAAAGCCCCTTTCGACACCAAGGAGCTCACTGTCACTGTGGGAGAAGAGAGGAGAGAAGAAAGACCCCGTCTCAGAGAGACATGGTGAGATGCAGTGGGGAAGGGAGTCAGATTTTCAGGCCTCTGAAGGGAGAAGGAAGAGAAAAGAAAACTATTTCCACTTCATTAATTCCTCCCCCAGACATGACGCAGCACACAAAGACCTCAAGCCTGTGGACAGATGATGGATGCCCACACACAGGCCCACACCGAAGTGCTTAGAGAAAGGCACTCTGTCCTTTGGGTAAGCAGATTAGAGCCATTGGTAATTGCAACTTGAAACAGCCCACAGAAGTAGATTGTTTTGCGTGGGACAGGATCAGAACCCAACATTACATCAGCCTGGTGTTTAGAAACTTACAGCATGGCCTGAAATTAGCTTTGTACACGCTAAACTTTCCTGTGACTCCCAGCCTGTATGTCGCTGTTTTAGTCATGCCTAAAAAGAAACACATTGTGTCGCTTTTTCACTTCTTCATCATTCCTCTCTGTCTTACCTGGTTTTGTGCTTGTGCTTTCAGCTTAGGCACACCCTAGACAACACACATTTTCACAGGGCCATTGTATCAGGTAAGCACCTTGCGGTAATCCATAAATGAATGGATGTGGCTACGCGCCTTCCAAAAGAACGTTATTTATAAAAGCAGGCAGTTGGCTGAAAAATCAAGGAGCCTTGGTGACATAGTGGTTAAAGTGCTCAGCCAAAAGTCAGTGACTTGCACCCACCAGCTGGTTCTGTGAGAACTAGATGAGGCAGTCTGTTTCCATGAAGACTGACAGGCTTATGATAGTGGGGCAGGAGGAAAGAAGAAGAATGTAAAAATTCTATATGTGTATAAAAATGGATGTATAAACATGTAATATATATGTATATTTTCCCATGCATGTACATATATGTAAACACAATAAGGAAGCAGATGGACTTTGGGTCTTACTAAAATCTTATCCATGTACAGTAATGGTTTATTTTAATAATGTGACACTGTATAATACTCATCTTCCTGACACTATCGCTGAGAACAAAATGTGTGTATAAGCAAATCGGTGAAGAAAGCTGATGGTGCCCGTCTATCAAAAGATATAACTTTTGGAGTGCTCGCTTTGGCAGGACATAAAGATATAACTTCTGGGGTCCTAAAGGCTTGAAATTTAACAAGTGGACATTTAGCAGGGAAGCAACATTGCCCACATGGAAGAGGCACACCAGCCTGTGTGATCATGAGGTGTGTGGACAGTTGCCCGAAATTAACTTTGAACACTAAACTTCCATCATGGATCACAGCCAACATGTGACTCTTTAGTCATGAGGTATCAGAAGTTCAAAAACAAGCAACCAAATTGATGTGAAGGGCTGAGGATGTGGTAGAGACTCAAAACCCACCTGTAAGATAATTGGACAGTCCCTCCCAAAAGGGCTTCACAGAAGGCATGCTAAATCCAGGGTGCAACAGAGCACTGATAAAACATGAGCTTACTGTCCTTTGGCCCTTTAATATTTCCTTTTCTTACTGTTAAGGGTGTGGTTCACCACATTAATATTGTTAGACCTATGTATGTTCGTTTGTGTAATTGAGATCGTTCGATGCAGGAATGCCAGGATGGATGACTTTTCAGAAGCACCAACAGGGGTAATGATTCTCTGAGGATACAGGAAGAGAGCAAGGAGGGTGGGGCGCTGATAGCAACGATGACTATACAACCCCACTCGAGGTGAGTGAATAACAGGATTGTAGTTGAATGGATATATTGGATGGGGTCAAATACGCTATAGAAATATGCATAATAATATGTAGCAACATTTTAAGGGCATAGGGGAGAGGCAAGACATAAAGGGGAGTTGATCTCAAAGTGTTCAAGAAGAAAGAAAATGTTTAGAAAAGGATTGTAGTAGCAATTGTACTCAATTCATTTGAATTATGGAATGTTGCAACATCTGTAGGAGCTCCACATATAAGGATTGATAATAATAATAGAGATTTACATCCTTGGAAACCCTATGGACAGGTCTATGTCCTGAAGCAGCGGTTTTCAACCTGTGGGTTGCACGTCCTTTGGGATTCAAATGACCCTTTCACAGGGGTTGCTTAAGACCACCGGAAAACACGTATTTCCAATGGTTTTAGGAGCCGAGACACTGTTTCTCTGTCTCCAGGTGGGTCCACCCACATGCAGATACACCCACATGAGAATACCCAGCATGAAGACTGTGTACACATGCTACATCATGCTTCAAGACAAATATTTCACAATATGTAATTACATATTGCTTTTGTGTTTAATCACTGTGCTTTAATTATGTTGAATTTGTAACAATGAAAATACATCCTGCATATCAGATATTTACATGATGAGTCATAACAGTAGCAAAATTATGGTTATGAAGTAGCAACAAAAATAATTTTATGGTCCGGGAAGGGGCACCATAACATGAGGAACTGTATGAAAGGGTTGTGGCAGTAGGAAGGTTGAGAACCAGTGCCTTAGAAGGTCACAGTGAGTCAGAATTAGCTTGATGGCAGTGGGTTTTCTGGACTGGGGTAAGCACTGTATTTTTTGGACCGCAAGATACACCGCCCCTCTCCCAAATTGGTGGGAAAATGAGGGTGTGTCCTCTGGTCCGAAGATATGGTACATAACATTTTAGTATACTGGTACTATTTGATAGAGGTTTTTTTTTTTTTCCGTATCAAATACAGAAAAAAAGTGGGTGTGTCTTATGGTCAGGTGCGTCTTATGGTCCAAAAATATGGTCATTGTAGGGAGCCCTGAAAAGTTGCGTCTCAACACATGGTTAATGGAACTCTTTAGTTCCTGTCTCTGAAGCATGGCGGCCCCCCATGATGCTGGAGTTTTAAATATTCTGACTACATGGTCTTATTAGTGGGGAACTTTATATAGTGGCCAGAATCCCGAGGGAATATGTGAACGATGCTTTATAAATATTTATAAACACTAAAATTTATAGATTATAAAATTATAAATCCTAACATTTAACTTGCAGAAACAAAATGTATTCTCATAAAAACGTGCGTAGATAGCAAGTTTGGAATTCCATTGTCGTTAACCTTTCCCTGTGGGAGCACCTCCACGGTGAGAAAACCGGCCCTTAGGAAGCCGACGTTTCCCGAGTGGGAGCCGGGGTGTTTCCATGTGAGAAAGGCCAGCGCCTCAGTGACCGGGACCTCAAGCTGCCTGCCCTCTTGGAAAGATACTGAGGGCCTGTGAGAAAGGGTTATATTTTAATGTGAGTTTTTTGCTATGGAGAGTGTTTGAAATTTTAATAAGATGTTGTTTGTGTGCAGGAGAAAGACGGGCCTGTCTTCTGCACAGATTTGCAGTCTAGGAACCCCGCTGGGGCAGTCCTACCCTGCCTGCGAGGGTCACTCTGAGTCGGAATCCACTCCGTGCTAGCAGGTTGGGTGGCAGGCATCTGCCGTTCGTAGAGTTTAGATAGAAATCTTTGTCAGGTAAATGGACTACAACATATTTGCCCTGGGTCAATAGTTCGCTTTTTAATTTTCTTAATAAACCAGAAAGCCAGATCTTTGGGACAGTGGGGTATCTCACACGAGGTCCCTTTTCATGAGTCCCTTCTCGTGGTTTTGGGACACGTCTGAGGCCGACCCCAGAGGTGGCAGTGCCCTCAGAGTGGGGGTGGTGCTGCTTAAGCTGCTCTGTAGCCTGTTCTCTGTGACCTTCTGATTTAACCAGGGCCTCTGTCAAAGCACAACTGTCCTAGATTTTAATGGAGTCCTATTTATTTATTATTTATCCATCTATTCATCTGTCCACTTATTCCCAAGGTTAAAAAAAAAAAGATTTTGCCCCACACTGTCTTGCAGGAATTACACCACCTTGATTCTTAGATCTAGATTTATGACTCATTTCAAGTTACATGTCTGATGTGAGGTAGAGGTTCAGATGTGTTCTTTCCATGCAGACACTCAGTAGTTTTAGCACCATTTTTGGTACTGACAATGAGATCCTCTCCTTTTCAACATCCTTGACAATTATTGTCTGAAATCATTTGGCATTTATGTATGTCTGCTCGGCGTCCTTGTTTTATCTATCTAGTCACACTGTCTGGATTATTGTTACATTGTGATTTATTTTGAAGATAAGTAATATGATCAAGAAGATGTACTTTTCATTTGATTTCTTTGACCCATTCAGTATTTGAGTTGCCTCCAACAGATGAACTACACCTACTTATTTTCAAAATTGGTGTTACCCATTCTTTCTAAGAACACAGGGCAGAACCTCAAGGGGTCTCACTTCAGAACTAGCCTTGGTGGGGACATTAGGGCTCTCTTTCCTTTCCTGTGAAACAGGGGTGGGTTCACAAGATTCCAGAATAGCCCCTACTAATACCTTTTTCTGTAGTGATGGCCAGGAGCACAAGTGCCATAGTGGGTTACTCCTTGGGCGAAAGTCAGCAGTTGGAAGCCACCAGGCCCTCTGTGGGTGAACGAGTTCACAGTCTTGGAAACCCACGAGGGCAGTTTGTGCCACTCTGTCCTGTTGGGTCACTCTGGGTTGGCACCGACTTGTTGGCAGGGGAATTTTGGTTAAATCTATTACGGCAGGGGTGCTTAATATATCAATTGCAATTTACCAGTCGATGGCAAATGTCGTGTGTGTAGATCACATGACATTAAAAAATAGACGTAAGTCTATCATCACCCATGACTTAATAGATCTACAGCATAGCCCATCAGATGCAATCTTAGATGTCAAATGCATGTGCAAACAACTGCCTAAGTGAGGCAAAACTGACAAGCTAAGTTATCACCAATTTTTAGACCTTGTTTTTTTCCTCTTAGACATAAGAAAGAATATTAAAATGAGTGGGGGAGTTAGGCCAAGTAAGAAGACAAAAATGTATCACTTTCATATGGAATGGGAGATTCTGACACTTCAAACTGACATTCTACTCAAGTCCAGAGCACACAAACAGTTCTGGGACTTAGTCGCAAAGGGAAAGTACCCAAACATGAGAAAATGTGCTACCTCCTTGACTGCATTATTCGACTCTACTTACTTATGTGTCAGCCTTTTCCCACATAAAGATCATTTGGTCCAAGTACCGCTCCACCATGACTGATGATCATTTGGAAGTGTGCTTGAGGCTGGCAGTCAGCAGCTACTTCCGGACTACGCCTCCTTAGCTCATTCCATTAAGTATAAGTCATCAGAATAAACTCAGGTCATGACAAAAAATGCACATAGTTAATTGTGTTGGGTTGTTCAATATGGACTCATGTGGTTATGCAAAGCACATAAATATATAGTCCAGGGCTGAGCCCCGGTGGCATAGTGGTTGTGCGCGAGACTGCGGCCCACTGGGATGGAGGTTCAATTCCAACAGTGGGGCTGGACCTCCTACTCCCACCACCGGAGAGCAGTGATGCCCCCCCCCAAAAAAAAAAACCATATAGTCCAAATAAAGAATCCTCAATGCATTTATGAATAAATGTAATAAGTGAATAAAATATATGCTTTGCATTTTTGTAGTTGGTAGATCATTTTGACTTGATCATTTTATAAGTAGCCCGCATGCTGAAAAAGTATGAGAACACTTGTCTTACAGAGTCCCCGAGTGGCTCACTCAGTTAAGCACTACTCAGCTTCTGGTTGAAAGGTTGGTGGTTCATGTCCAGCAGAGGCTCTCTGGAGGAAAGTCCTGTGCCCGACTTCCAACAGGTCACAGCCATGAGAAACCGTGGAGTGGCTCTGCTCCCGTGCTCACTCATGGGTCATCCCACACTGCAATCCACCCTGCACCTGGTTTGGTTTTTTATTCAATCCTTTGTAATGATATCTTAGATGCCTCACTAATGATTTCTCCTCCTTTCTGGCCCACTGTACTGTGGTTCAGGCTAGAGACTCCAGGAAACTCATGATGCTGAACGAGGCTGTTTTAGGAGCTCTCACAGTCATTCCTTCTGTGGCCTCGAACACGTTTCCCAATAGCATTAGCTATTAGCTGTGTCCCAATAGCGACACAGACCAGAGGCTGCAGGCCCGCCTTTCACGCCAGTGGACCCAAGTCCCTCTGAGGACGGAGGAGATGAGAAGCATAGTACCCCTGCACCTCCAGGGGACTTCATATCCTGTACAGAGACTCATGCATGGAAATTCATGGTAGCATTCTGCTGAGTCCGAGTCAACTTCATGGAAGAGACACCTCCAAGACCCAGGGCCAGCAACGAAGGTGTCACTGGGGAGCTTGTGAGAAATGCAGACTCTCAGGCCATAGCACCCCCATCCCCACACACACTCCTACAGAGTTCCTGAGGCTAGGAGTCTTCACATTGACCACCCCCACCCTGCTCCTGGGGCCCTGTCTTGGTGGATTTCAACCCTGAGCTCACAGCTGACAGCCCCACACTGTGCCAGCAGCGCTTCTTACGGGTTGGGAAACACTGTTCAAGTCTAAAGTAGCCTTTGGGCAGCAGAGGATCTCATGTGTGGTTTCTTCTCGTGAGGCCACATCTGAGCCTGGCCCCAGAGGTGGGGGTGGCGCTGGTTAAGTGGTCTTCGGTCTGTGTTCTGCGACCAGTCGAGTTTAACTGGCAGATGAGGTGGCAGTCACTGAGAAGATGGAGACATAGTCCTGCCCTCCAAGGCGCTCCTCGTTTAATACAGCACGAGAAGTGTCCACGTGGGATGATCTCCATGGGAGTCCTCTAGAGAGTCTTGAGGTCATTTGGAGGATGGAGGGGTTGACTCCCTCAGGATCAGGGTGGCAGGGAAAGTTGAGTTGAAGGATGCTAGCGGGGGTGGGGGTGGCTCTTGGAGGAGAGAGGAAAAGGGAAGACATTTCACACACACAGCAGGGCTTGGCTGAAGCCATAAAGAATTGGCTTATGTTCAGGAACACTGATTGGTTAGAGGTTGCCTATGATAAAGTAGCAGGGGGCCAGTACGTGGATGGCGGCAAGTCCCCTTTACCAAAGGTGTCCTGGTGCCATAGCAGTTACCTGCTAGGCCGGTAAACTCGCAGCGTTTCGAAGCTGCTCTGTAGGAGAAAGATGAGGCTTTCTACTCCCGAGAGAGTTGAAAGTCTTGGAAACCCACCAGTGCAGCTCTGGCCTAGAGGGTGACCATGAGTCGAAATCAACTGGATGACAGTGAGTTGGACTTTGGGCTTAGGACGTTGGGGCAGGTGAGATTTGCTGTTAAGAAGGTAGTGGCCAACTGCCCTGGAGGAGATAAGGCCTGAGGACCGAAGGTCAGAGACAGGGAGAGCTTCCCACCCAGCGTGCCACTGTCCCCAGTGAAAATGATGAAGGGCCTCCCTTGAGGGGCGGAGTCAGGCCTTTGCTCCTGGGACTACAACACGCCTCCCCCAGAGGAGGAGCAGACCCTGACCCTTGGATTCCCCTGGCTCGTCTGTCCAGGAGCTATTTATCCAAAGTGACTGTCAGCACAGTTCAGCCCGTGTCAGCTATGCAGGGCCGGCCCATCTATGCCCCTGTGAGACCAGACTGCCTTCACAGGCTCCTGCCCTCCTGTTTTCCACAAGGCTTCCCACCCACATTTCCAGGCAGGGAAAAAGTTGGAGGGAAGGAGGAAACGGGGATAAGCTCCTCTGTCGCAAAAAGACAGAATTGTATGCTATAGAGTGTTCTGGAGGTTTCCAGAACCTCCCAGCCAACCGCAGCAGCCATTTCATTGCCTGAACTATTGCATGCTGCCCAGACCTGGTTGGTGCAAATGGTGAATGTGCTTGGCTACGAATGAGAAGTTTGGTGGTTTGAGTCCACCCAGATGCCTGAGGAGAAAGGTCTGATGCCTGTTTCTGAAAAGAAGCCTTTGACAGAGCTGTGGGGCACGGTTCCGAGCAGCATGGAGACACACGAGTTGGAATCAAGGTGACCAGACCCTGAAGGGACTCAGCCAAGGCAAGCATTTTAATTAGACCTGTCCACCCCCCTCCTGCTACCCTGTATTCTCCCCCCTCCCTTTACTACCTGGCATTCTGTGAGGATGGAAGAGGAGAATGATGAATATTGGGTAGCCAACTGGCAATATCTGTCTCTCTCATACACACACACACACAGATTATGTTTGCATGCAGTATTGTATGCTATAGAGTGTTCTGGAAACGGAGGGCAGTCGTTAAACCTCTGCAGCGTAGACTGGCAGCCAGGATACGTGTTAACTTGAAGGAAGGTGGGAAGTGAGTTGGAAGTTGACACTGATCCATGGTTGCAACTCCTTGGGTCCCTCTGCTCAGCCAGAGCCAGGCTCCCTAAACCCTTGAGGACTTTGACTCTGGTTGTAAGAGGAGAGGTGAGATGAGATAACATCATGGGTTCCTTCTAGCTCTGAGCTGCCTCCACTGCATGACACCAGCTCCCCAAACTGAAGAAGACAATTAAGCTACTCCCTCAGCAAGAAAAGAAACTTAGGGGTTTGGAGAAGTTCTTGTTTAGTCTCCTGTGCTCCTCCCCCCAACCTCTGGGGTGGGGTTTCGAGTGCCCTTTAAGATCCCCAAGACAGTCTGGCTGAGTTTATTTCCTTCCCTGGTGTACTCTGTCCCGTGTGGTCTGGCCTGGGATGCTGCCTATACTGGACACAGGCGAGGCCTTGGGCAGAAAGCAGCACCCCTGCGTGCCTGCCCTTCCCCAGGATTTGGTGCTCATGGCTCATCCACACACCCTGTGTCTTGCCTCCAAGTTGCTTGCAGTCTCTGATCCACGTTCTGTCCTTGAGATTCAGAATCGGCGGATCCCCGTCCTCCCTCCTGGCCCCCATGTCAGGGTTCTTACTGCTAGATCTTGACTAGATAATTGGATCATTTGAGGAGTTTCTTCATTCAGCCAGCTGCTGAGGTCTTAGAGCAGAATCCTACATGGCAAGAGTTACCTTATGGTAAATGTTAGGCTTGTATTTGGTTTCTAGTGGGGAAGTGGGTGTTTGCCCTTTTAAGCCCTCAGTCCTGAGGTTTGCCACCTCATTCTGGCCCAGCTTCCATCTGGGCAGGGCCAGGGCCCAAAGACTCTGACATGACACAAGTCCACTGTAAGGGAGACGAGATTTTTTTTTTCTTCTGGAGTCTCGGTGTGGCCCTGCTTAGTCACTCACCCAGAAGTTGACACTTCGAGTCCACCCAGAGGCAGCTGGGCAGCCAGGCCTGGGGACCCGCCTCTGGAAGGCCCAGCGGAGTCTGTTCCCCTTGGACACACCTGGAGTCCTCCGGGTCCATGCAGCAGCACTGGTTTCTGATTAGAGCTCTTCTGGGGCAAAGCAGGGGCCCGGCTGTCCCCGCTGGAGTGGGTGGTGACTGCAGGGATGTCCTGGGAGGAGGCCGGGCTGCTGAAGATGAGCAGGAAGGTGACCCCAGGACTCCCAGCCTCGTTGCACTCTCCCCCCAGAGGCGGAGAGCCCAGCCTGCCTGGTGGGTTCATGTGAAGCGACAGACTGGTGTTGGAGCAAAGCCATAAAGGTGGGGGAGCAGCCCGGAGCGGAGCTCTCCTGGTGGACGCCGTTTGGCGAAATGGGGTGAAAAGCACTTTTATCTTCGAGGAAAGTTAAACCTCACCTCGATTTTCGTAGGACTGACTTCTGCTTTCTCCCCTCCAAGGATGTGCAGAGTTTGAGGCTGCATCACAGGAGCCCACACTGCCCAGGAGACGGGGACCGTGCTCTGCGCGGTCTGGGGACCTTTCTTCCTCGGGCATGACAGGCCTTCCCCGGGCCTGCGCTGGTGTCCGAGGATGAGGAGGCTGGGCAGGGAGAGCCCAGGGCATGTGTGGCCGCCCTCTGCAGGCGTCTGTCCTACTTCCTGCTTCACTTCGGAGGCACTGACTTCACATGGGAAGCCTAGAAAAGAAAGTTGGAAGTACTTTTCTGTAGTATTTTAAGCGAGAGCAGACTATTTAAAGCTAGGACCGTCCCTAGAGGGAAGCTAGTTCAGCTTCTTCTGGCTGAAGGCCGCAGCTCAGGACGGTGCCTGCTTCGTGGGGTCTGCGGCATGGGAAGCAGCGAGGTCTCATTGCGGGCACAGTGCCCATTCTCCTCTACCAGGAGGGCCCCCACTGACCTTGAACATAGGCTCTGGGTGCAGAGAAGGTTGTGGCTGCCCTAAAGCCAGGGTTTCAAACATGATCTGGATAATAATTGAGCGTCATCATCCCCAGACCAAACCGCGGTTTAGAGGCACAGAGCAGGTGGCAGAGCCAGCAACAGCAGCCTTTCTGCAGGGAGAGAAGGGAAGACCCTTCAAAGACAGGGCTCGGTTACTCTGCGCTAGTCAAGCATTCCTAGCTCGTGCAGGTTGAGAGGTGGAGGCGCAGTAAGGAGACAAGGCTCAGCGGAAGTGAAAAGTGCCGAAAGACTTAGGGAAAAGAACTCCTGGGCAGGTTCAGTAGCCCAGTAAGTTAGGCTAGAGAAGCTGCGCCCAGTATTGGGGCGGTGGGAGATAGGGTTTGAACCACAGACGTGCGGACTCATGAAAGAAAAGGGAGGATTTACAAGTTTCAGGTTGGGAGATGACCTGTGAGCAAATCATCTCTTTGTACAAACTCGCTTCCAGGAATGTTAAAGGGGAGAGCTTCATGCCCTGCCCAGAGAGAGACTGTGCCCTACCTAGGGAGATCAGCTTTGTAAGATGCCAGAAGCAGGGGTCACACAGTTCAGCAGGGTGTTTCTTTCTTTCTTGTGGGACTGTTGCAAAGGGGTGCAAGGGACTGCCTGGTCTGACCCTGGCCCAAACACAGATGAGTTACGTTATCCAGCTACACCCTCACCTCCTGGTAAGCTCAGGGCTTATTACGCCCTGCCCCCCCCCCCCGCCCCGCCCCAGGCACCTGGGAAGAAAGACCTAGCGATTCTCTGTCCTGCACTCAGCTCAACTATGCCCTTGCCCACGGGCACCATGTGCAGGAGTGGACGCAATTAGCTGGGCAGCCGCCCAGCAGCATCCAAGGACTGAACATGAAATAGAAGAACAAAACGAAAAGCAAAACCCCTGTCTTGGTGCCTGGGAGGGGCTGGTGGTTTTGAACTCCTGGCTTTGTGGGTTGCAACCACGACAGCCAGCAAGCCTCCCTCCCTCCAAAGAGTCTGTAGGGGGAAACCCCGTGATCACTTCAGTCCACTTTTCCCACACACTTTTTGAAGCCCCCTGTCCGTAAACCGTCCTTGTGTGGTTTGGAACTTGGGGTTTTTCCACTTTTCCAGCCTGTCTCTCCATCGGTGGGTGTGCTCTGTTTGCAGGCAGCCTGCCCCCAACCTCAGTCCTTATTGCCCTCCTCCCTCTGACCCCATCTCAGGTTCCTGTCTCCTCTCTTGCCCCTGACTTGCCCCACCATCCTCTGTCCCTTGGTCCCCTGTCTCAGGGCCTCCGCTGTCCCTTTGCCTGCCCTTCTCTGTGGGCATTGTCAGCTCTCTGCGCCATTTCGGCCTCTCCCCGAGGGCCTGCTCTTGTTTTCTTTCTCGCCTCAGACCAGCTTGATCTGCCAGACTGCCCAGCTGACTGCCCCGCCCATCTCCCCACTTCAACACCCACCTCTGATGAATTCTGCCCACTGCCCACTCTCGTATTCCCCACGGAGCCTCCTCCTCTGCCTGCTCCAGCCAGCCTCACCGGGCTGTGGGTCACGACCATGCTTAGGAGTCGATGGCCACAGTCAGGCTGACCGCTCTGGGCTGTCTCTGTGGTCAGGGACCTCCGAGCTCTGCACAGGGCAGCCTGCCTCCTGCTAAACGCAGGATCCCATCCTGTCCGAGCAGCAGCCCTGAGGCCCACGGTGACACACCCATGCCAACGGGCACCGAGTAGGGCTCACCTGAAGGAGGACATCCTGTGTGGCAGGGGTAAGGACAAGCAGGTAGCAGGCCCTCCAGAAGAGGGGTTGGCACAGTGGCTGCATCGATGGGGTCACACCGCCCTGCGTGTCAGCAGGATCGTGCCCACAGGGTGCTCAGTGACGGATTTGGGGGCAGCAGGCCACAAGACTTTTCTCTTGCTTGCCTTTGGCTAGACAGGAATCTCCCTGGTGTGAGTTTTCAGTAGAGCGTGTTCACTGTTTGTTCCAACCAGGTGCCTCATAGAGTTGTGGAAATACAGGTTTAGAGCAGGGGTCCTCAAACTTTTTAAACAGGGGGCTAGTTTACTGTCCTTCAGACCATTGGAGGGATGGACTTTATTTGTAAAATAAAACCAAACCAAACCAAACAAACTGTGAACAAATTCATTGCGGGCCCCAGATGAGTCAGTTGCTAAGCAGGACAGGCAGTGGCGGCAAAAACACCCATCAGGCTAGATAAATGCCCTCGGTGGGCCACATGTGGCCCTTGGGCCGTAGTTTGAGGACCCCTGGTTTAGAGTGTTGAAAACTTTTTGCCCAAGGACCCTCTGCTTTTGTGTGATGGGGCTGAATGGGGTCTTCCCTGGGAAGCCAGCCCAGCGCCACCCTCCTTTCTGCTGCAGTGCTTATCTGACGCTCATCATGGAATCTCACAGCTCCGGAAGTAAAATGTCTCTCACTGACCCGCTCCCTACAAGTTGACTCTGACTGAGAAGCAACCCTGTACAACCTGTGGGATTCTCAGACTGCAACTCTTTACGGGAGTAGAAAGCCTCTCCTTTCTCCAGCAGAGCCACTGGTGGATTAGAACTGCCGACCTTGCGGTTAGCAGCCTAGCGCATAACCCACTCTGCCACCAGACCCCCTCAAAGCATTTCTAGTAAGTTGTTATGTTCTGATGCTGAGTAGAACCCAGCTGACCTGTGCACATGTGGGAAGCTCCTCGGCTGTCAGGGGAGTTTCAGCATGAAGTAGAATTTCTGTAAATCCTCAACCAAGAGCTAGAGTTGCACTCAGAGATATTTTCACATGCATGGGGTTTAAGGCGGGTTCTTGGGAAGAGGTCAAACCCTCGCATAAACACCAAAGTCTTGTTTCAGCATCGCTGACTGGTTTAGGGGAGCTCTGTAAGCTTCCTGGAGGCCACATTTAAAAACCGTGTAGAGCTCTGGCTTCAGAGAGATTTGCATAGGCAGTAAGGATGTTCCCCGAGTGCATGCCTGCATGCTCCATTAATCGGTCAGGACTCTGTGTGGACATAGGAGTTGGACTCATACTTGGCTGAGGCCATCCATCTCTGCACAATCCTCCACAGTGAACAAAGGGTGTACGTACTTCTTGGCACCCCGTGAACTCTGTCGTGATGAAGTTTAAGGGCTGAGAAATGCACGGTGGAAATGGACTTCGCGGTGACTGACCTCCCATTTCCCATCCCTGCCTCCTTGTTAAGATTCCTTGCCCTCCTGCCACAGGGGCCTTAGAGGCACCCAGGGAGCTTTACACAGAAGCTGCTAATCCCTTTCCTGCTGCTCATTCCAGCCCCATCTGGCAGCTGCTCCTGCTCACTGCAAGGAATTGGGAAGTGGCCCTCGGGTAGGGCAGGATCAGAGTCCTGGCCCAGCGTCTCTGTGTAACCGAGACCTGAGACTGCACACACTCAGACTATGTGCTTGCTCACCTCTGCCGGCGCCTAAAGGAACGAAGGGGGTCAACAAAGACAGACACAGACCCGAGGGACCCCAGAGGACACAGAAGAACTGATCCAGAGGGATTCCGAGACTGCAAATCTTTACAGGAACAGTTGGTGTTCCTCTCTCTCACAGCATGGGCCTCTTGATGTGAGCCACTAGTCTACTAGCTACTAGTCTACTAGCAACCCAGCCCTTGACCCAGTGAGCCACTCAGACTCCTCAAAGCCAAGTCTGCTGCCATCCAGTTGATGTTTACTCATGATGCCACTGCCCTCGAGTCTTTTTGACCCAATAGGGACCTCATTGAGTCTTTTTTTGACTGTAAATCTTGAGGGGATCAAGGGGCGTCATCTTTCTCTTTAGGAATGACTGGTGGGTTCAAACTGACGACCTTGGAATGGGTCTCCCGATGTCTGAGACACAGTGCCTGCAGGAGTCCTTAAGAGATGAGGAAAGGGAAGGATAATTGTACTAGTGGCTTGAACTTGCTGCATAGCTGTTCTTTCTTAACCAACCGTGCTCTTTGGGTTTGTTAGAAGGATCCAGGGCACCATGACATGTTGACCGAGAATAACATTTCCATACATGGCCAGAGCCCACCTTGAGCTGTGACAGGCCAGGTGCCTGGAGCTTGCCCAACACACTTGAGACAATCCGTCCCATTCCTGACTGGTCTGATGCCCTCCGTGCAGGAACAAGCTTCCAGGGAGAGGCTCTGCCTGGGAAGGACTCTGGTTTTGAATGTGGGCTTGTGAACACACCCACCAAGGGCACGCAGGAGATCGTTTCAGAAAGAGTGGCCAAGGTGCGGGGAGGGAAGCAAGAGGAGAAAGGGGAACTCTATTAAGATACTGAGGTCTGACAGGAGACCGAGTATACATACTTGTTGGGAGGGGGGGGGGGGGACATTGCTATTAGACGTATAAAGAAAATGGGAACAAGTATAGTTTCAACTGGACTCTCAGGTACTGTGTTGTCAGATGAAAGCATCTTGATTCTGTTGGGTAGAAGAGAAATCAGCGAAGCCTATGTTGCTGTGTGCACACTCAACGGGGGATTTGTCATCTATCTGAGCAAGGGCGTCAGGACCAGCACCAGCCACAAATTGGATCCTGAGAAGAGAGCTAGGGGAGGGCGAGCTAATGCTTCTTTTACATGGACGTCTTACTGTTTAAAACACACTTGTTAAGCAGACACATGTTAATTTTTTTATAATGAAGAATAAAACTTTTAAGAAAACACTGCTCGGGAGAAAAAGAAAACTAATTAAACTTACACTGGGATAGATTCTTTCGAGTTTTATTATTCACCTAACACTTTTAGTGCCCTACAATTCACAGCAGACAGTCCAGCGGCTTAAACATACGAGAACGAGCTGTGCCGGCCTCATCACAATCACGTTTCAGAACGTTTTTTCTTCCTTGTGCTCAGTAGCTCCCCCCTCCCCCTCCCCCATGACACCCTCTGCCATAACCCAAGAAACTATAAATCGAATTGCTGCCTCTACAGATGAACTTATCCTGGATTTCATATAAATAAAAATTTGCAGACACACACACACACACACACACACACACACACACACACACAAGAAGCCAGCAACATTAACAAAGCAAAAGCTCAATAGAGAGGAACATATAAAGTATTAAAACTAGAACAAATTTAATGTGAGTCAAAAGGAAATGCAAATGATGTTGAGTTCTCACCTAACTATGTCTGCATGGGTCCACTTCCCCTGCCCTCTGTCTGAGAGCAAAGTTACTCACATCTTGGTCAAGGGTCAAAGGTGTTTCACCAGAGGCTCAATCTAGGCGAAGACCCTGCAAATGGATTTTGGGCTTTCGCTGTCATCCATAACCTTCTGCAAACTGTGTAATCAGAATTTAAGCTCTAATATCAGTTCCTCCTCTGGTCTTGGATTTTGTTATTTATGATCATCCTTGAATCACACAGGCTGGTGGCATTTGTTTGACATTTCCCATCCATGGTGCAGAGATGAGAAAAAACAAAGCCTGGAAAGGCTACATAACTTCCTTAAAGTCACCCAGTATATAAGTAAGCAGAGCTGGCTTTTAGATATTCTTAGAGTACATCCTCTCTGTTCAATCCTGCTTTGACCTTTCTGTCTTTTGTGGTACAGTGGGTTAAATGCTGGGCTGCTCAACGGAAGGTTGACGGTTTGAACCCACCAGCCACTCCAGAGAATAAGATAAGGCAGTCTGCTTCCCTTAGAGATTGTGGCCTCAGAAACCCTGGGGAGCAGCTTTGTCCTGTGAGGTGTCAGTGAGCTGGCATCCCCATATATTTGGGGTAGCTTTTGTACAAGGGGAAATCTGGGATTCATTGAGCTGGGGACTAGGTATAGAAGACAAATCTCACCTATGGTTCATTCCTGATGGTTTCTAGCATACAAGGCTTATGTTTCCAAAATTATTATTTTTTTGTGAGCTTGCTGTAAAGTGGAAGGCATAGTCCTGAAGTAGCAATGCTTTGAGAGCTGGTTTGGCTTTTCTTCTAGTTCATAAAGCCCACATAGCCCACAGTGTTCCGGAAGCATACAGTGACTGTGACTTTTTGGTGCACTCAGTCCATAGGGGGATAGAGAGATGTGGGTGGATAGAGAGACATGAGCTGGAGCTATAGGGAAGAGAAGAAGGTGAGAGAGGGGAAAGCTCCCAGTGCGTTGACCAGCAAGACTGGGCACTGAGCTGGACTACAGGGCCATGGGGGGCTTGCATAGGCAGGTTCTTGGAAGCATCGGCGGTGAGAGCACTGCCGAGAGGAGTGGAGTCATTGATTGTTTTTCATTCGCCAAGTGTTTGCAGCATGGGAACTGGCCGTCCTTACTCAACTCCAGTGGCATTCTAAAACTAATTGTCTCTGATACACATGCGTTTCCATTACAGAACTTGATGTAATTTGCTCTGATTTCTCAGCACAAGACATCTGGAGCTTTGTTATTAACCATCAAACGTCTGAGCAAATTTCCTCCTAGGTGATAAACGCTATTATTACGGTAGCTATTTCGTCTTCTGCTCATTTTGTTTAAACTTGAGCAATTTCCAGTCTAGGTGGAGAGGAAGGTGGTGTCCCTATAAGCACATTTTATGAGTCAGGAAATGGTTTACTGTGTGCTTCGATGCTGGCAGGAGTGGTCGTTATGCTCTCTTTCCATCCTGTTGTGGCTGTGTGCTGTGGAGTCATTCTAACCTATCATGAGCATGCGGGGCTCCCTGGGCTGTTGGTCACGCTTCTCGGAGGAACCTAATCTGTAGGAGAGCAGACTCCCATGTCTCTTCTCCTGGGGCTTGACTGGTGGGCTTAGACCCCCTTTTTGGTTACAGCCAAACACTTAGCCTTTGCATCACGGGGTCTCCTCCTCCTCCTCATGCTAATCCCTGTTCACTCCCTGAAGTTTGCTGGGCTGGTGTTAGATGAGCTAAATTGTGTGCCTCCTGTTTTCCTCTGATCCTTGCAATAAGCAGAGTCATTTCCCAAGCTTGAAGCGGGGGAAGAGAGGGAAGCCACGCTCGCATCTCTCTCCTTGATGAGAGGTGGGCGGGTGGCAGGGAAGTGTGTCAGCTGTCTGTGTTTGTCCGTCCACAGCCGTCGTCAGATCATATTTCCATGTTATTGCTGTCCCTTGACCATGTATAGCCATCAATTATTATGAGCAATTTTGACCTATTAATTTAGTAGTACCTGGTAGGTCCCTCCACCGGGTAAGGAGCCCTGGTAGTAGCATAGGGGTTTGGCACTTGGCTGCTCATCAGAAGGTCAGATGTTCAAATCCACCAGCCACTCTGCAGGAGAAAGGCGTGGCAGTATTTACAGC